>JAXIVJ010011330.1:0-43912 GCA_036785665.1 Chirona hameri
CCTCTAGCATCACATGTTGACCGAAATACAAATGAGATTATTATAGGTCAACCGGAAATGATGTCAGAGTGACGTCATGTTTTGTGGTTTCGAAAAATAAGGGTTGCGAAAAACGCAGCCAAAGGTACAGTTTTTAACATGAATGCAATCGTAATATCTCAAATGAGTAAAAATAGACTTGGCTGTCAAACCGCTATCTCATTTGTTTTACTTTCTTGATAATTCAAAATTTCGGAAAATTAAAAGATATTTTGTTTTGCTTTTGCCATATTTTAAATACTTCAAATGTCTAAAAAAAATAACCTATATGATAGAGACGTGTTCGATGAAACGTGTACCATATTTGAAGTCGATAGCATCAACAATGGCTGACTTTTGACCATGACTTATGACTGACTTGACCTCTTCCTCACAGGATTGCCATGGATATTGGATAACCCATGGATTTCCGTTTTTGCCTTGTTGTTCGATTTCTATAAAAAGCAAACAATGTTCTAAGATTATTTGTCGAGTTCTAGACTAAAAACAAACCCATTACAATGTATTACAACGCCTAATGACCGTAATCGAAAATTTGACCTGTGACCTCGGATGACCTTGACCTGACCCAAGGTCATCAAAGGCTTATAATTGTACTTAGAAGTGTCACACACGAGTCATACCGATTTATTGACTGCTTATGCATTCAATATTGTTATTTTGCGCGACAATTGCATCCACCGAGATCTGTATGACACAGTCAATATGTTGTGTTTGACCTGACCTGTGACGTCATCGGTGACCCTGAGGTCAACAATAATAGTTTTCCCTCGATGCATTTTCTAGGGCTATCGAATGTCGTTTGAATTTGTATAATCGGTCCAGTAGTCGAAACTACTGACTCAATCAGGTTTTAAACACGCGCCCTGGAGGGGGGGGGGGGGTGAAATCCGCACACCCCTAAGGTTTTTCGAGGATAGCGCGAAAAAAGCGCCGCTGCGCGCCGCTGTTTTTTCCATACCTGTTCGGAAATTACCTACCCGCATTATGTTAAATTCTTGACCTCGGGTCATCTCAGGTCCGGTCACCAGACCAGGTCACGTGATGACCCCACCTCCGAAACGTTTGCGGTAGTACTGCAGCCACAGTTTTAGGCCGATCGGTTTCAAACTTGCAGGATGTCATAAGGTCATAGATACCTACATTTTCTCTCTCTCGGTTTTCTAATATCGGTGACCTAAGGTCGGGTTAATTTCGTGACCGCCTACACCGTTGTGTCAATACTATCAACACAATGAAGATAGATACGTGACAATGGTACCAATGTGTTTGTCTCGTCGAGGCACGTCTCTCAATATGCAACATGACCTACTTGGGTCACCACTTGACCTTGATTTGAGGTTAAATTTCTCAGTTGACCTAACCTGGTCAACATTAATATGGTTCGAAGTACATTGCCGAGACAAACAAGATGGCGTCAAACGTATTGCTTTATCTTTATTAGGTAAAAAGTTATTTGTGAAAAACAGTTTTGCCAAAAAATATCCTTTTTGACATTTGATGACCGCTGGAGCCTAAACTATTGACCTGAGCTCAAATCTGAGGACACGAAATGGGATTGTATTTTACAAGAGCTTTTGATTGTTATGTTTCCGTTTATTCCTAGCTATCATAGTTACCGATATATTTGGGGGTGTTCGAAGCGAAGTCCGAAAACTTGAAAATATGACCTTTGACCTCTGGTGACTTCAATATTGACCTGACCTTAAACAATCGATATGCTTTCGATAGAGCTTGGCTCGAGCTATATAACGCCGTTCTCCGCTTGTTACTACGTTGCGTAGCTTTCGAGATCACATAAGGTGGGGGTGGGGGTAGGTGGGAGGGGGGGGGGGGGCGAAATCCCCCTCCAGGGCGTATAATTATCAGAAGCCCTCCAGGGCGCGTGTTAAGCAAAAACAAAAATGTATAATATTTTTACAATAAATATTAGTCGTTTTCACGAAGGATTATTGCGCTGAAAAAGTTTCTGAAAGATTCTGAATGTTTTGAAAAATTACACAACTTTTACATGCGATTTTTGGCTAGAAAATGTCCCTCATAATTGTTAATATGTTGGTAAGAATAAATACGTTGACAAAACTGCGGCTTGGTGGTATTGGTGGCAAGATAAGTATTGATAGAATCATCCTGAAAGTTTCTGGAAGGTTCTATCAATCAACTTATTACCACCAAACCGCAATTGTGTCAACATATTTTATTCTTACCAACATATTACAAAATATCAGGGACATCTCTAGCCAAACATCGCATGTAAAAGTTGTATAGTTTTTCAAAACTTTCAGAATCTTTCAGAAATTTTTCAGCGCAATAATCCTTCGTGAAACGGCTATTATTTAAGTGCTTGCGACTGACTGACGTTGGGCCTCCAAAGACTCTGTGATTATTTGTGAGTTGTTTCTTTTGTGTATTTCCCTACCTATTCATATGTAGGCAGGAATGACCTTCCATGCCCCATTGACCTGACTACGTTAACCCTCGCCAGTGCAGGGGGAAGTTGATGCAACCCCCTCGGTTTTCAAGAATAACTCGCGTAAATATCAACCGATTGCGATGAAACTTTCAGCACCCTACTTGTGAACAATTTGACATATTCTAAAAAAAAAAGTTGTAGGTCACATGACCCATGACCTTTACCCATTTGTCAAGGTCATGTTTGGCGCAACTGGCGTCCCGTAGTATTGATCCTTGTAACTTGTGCAGTTCCATAGTGTTTGTTGTTTTGGAGCATATGCACAGGTGTTTCCAGGTGACAGTTGTGGTTTCTATTGAGATTGTGACCTCAATTGACCTTTTCAGAGGACAACCGAGGTCACTGACCTCCGATGACCTAATATTACTTGTTTGGCTTCTGGCAGTTTCTAGGACATTTTGTGACGCTGATTTCAAATATGGGATTCATTTTACATAATTATTTGTTCCACTGGGGTCATGCACCCCAACAGGTCAACTAAGGTCACTGGCCTCAAATGACCTGACATGACCTGACATGACCTTTTTGGAATTTGGCAGTTTCTAGGACAAATTGATTGCTGCTCAATATTGTATTATCCAGAAGGACATTTATGACTCTCTTATGGATCACCTTTTCAAAAAAATTGAGATGTATGGGAGAATGCTGATTGGTATGTAATTGTTCATGTTGTTTTTTCCCTGATTTGTAAACTGGTTTTACAATTGCACATTTCAAGTTTGCAGGGACCACTCCTTCTTTGGTGCAGATATTAACAAAATGTACTAGTTGATCAGTTATTGTTGAGTATGTTTTCTTAAAGATGTTTGCATTTATATTATATATTCCTGCACCAACATTCTTCATGTCCTTGATAATACAATGCAGTTCCAAAGCATTGGTTGGTTGTAGTATGTTAACACGGCGTGGGCGAAATCCGCCCACCCCTCCGGTTTTTCGCGGATAGCGTAAAAACGGCGGCGCGCAGCGCCACTGTTTTTTGCACACCTGTTCAGAAATGAACTTCCCAAATTATGTATAAATTATTGGTCTCGGGTCATCTCAGGTCAGGTCACCGGATCAGGTCACGTGATGACCTCAACTCCAAAACGTTTGGAGTAGTACCACAGCCACAGTTTTACGCCGATCAGTTTCAATCTTGCAGGACTTCATAAGGTCATAGATACCAACAATGTGTTTGTCTCGGATTTATTATATCGGTGACCTAAAGTTAGGTCAATTTCGTGACCGCCGACACTGTTTTGTCAATAACTATCGACATGATGAAGATAGAGAAGAGAAAATGGTACCAATGTGTTTGTCTCGTCGAAACACGTCTCCCAATATGCAACATTACCAACTTGGGTCACCACTTGACCTTGACCTGAGGTAAAATTTATCAGTTGACCTAACCTGGTGACCATGAATATGATTCGAAGTGCCTTGACGAGACAAACGCAATGGCGTAAGCACTATTGCTTTATCCTTATTAGGTAAACAGTTATTTGCGAGAATAAAAAAACAGTTTTGCAAAAAAAATCATCTTTTTGACATTTGATGACCTCTGGAGCCTAAACTATTTACCTAAGCTCAAATCTGAAAACACCTATGTCGATTGCATTTTTCAAGCGCTTTCGATTGTTTTGTTTCCGTTTGCTGCTAACTATCATAGTTCCCGAGATATTTGGGGGTGTTCGAAGCGAAGTCTTGAAAACTTGAAAATCTGACTCTTGATGACCTCTGGTGACCTCAATATTGACCTGATAAAAAATGAACGAAATACTTTCGAAAGAGCTTGTCACGAGCTATATAACGGCGTTTTCTGCTTGTCGCTACGTTGCGTGGTGTTCGACATCATAGGGGGGGGGGGCGAAATCCGCCCCCCCCCCCTCCAGGGCGTGTAATTATCAGAGGCCCTCCATGGCGCGTGTTAAGAAAAGGTATTGGATTATTTATTACGTAATCAAGAGGACTAATATTACTTCTAGGAATCTGATTATGGAGATCCTCTCCAACAGAAGCAAATACATTATAAATGATTCTGCAATATCCCTTCTGCTGCAGATGAATTCCCCATTTTCATCAGTTAAGTGTTTAGGAAGCTCAGTATTGCCAGCATTACCCCTCGTTATTTTCTTTAATAGTTTCCACATCTTCTTGGAATCAGATTTGTTGATTGCAAATTGCTGTTGTATGTATTTCCTTTTTGTCTCTCTTATTACCAGGTTTAGGCAGTTTCTGTGCCTAGAATAAGCTTCTTTATTTAAAAAAAAGAAAGAAAAAAAAGCTTCTTTATTTTCCTCTGTTGGATTTATGTGCCTTTCTTTGACCAGATTGCTACGAGTATTTATTGATGTAAGAATAGCAGAAGATATCCAATCCATGGCACTTGTTTCCCTTGTACATCAGACTGTAAAGCTAAGTTTATATATTCCCAGCATAAAGGCATTAATACAAGTGTTTGAAAGCATCTATTGGGTCTGTTATGCTACAGAAGTTCTCTAGTTGTCAGCAAGGAACTCACAAAGGTTCGGATATTTATGTTTATAAAATATCGACTTTCGACAAATTTCGACTTGATGAGCATTGTGTTGAACCATTCAGTTGAAAGGTGCAAGAGGTAAATATGGGAAAATGATCAGAAATGTCTTCAAATATTATGCCAGACATGGCTGCAATTTCAAGATTATTACAAAATATATTATCCAATAAGGACAATCTGTCCTCCGTGACTCTAGTTGTTTTGAATATTGTTAGCCAGAAGCCATAGGAGGTAAACACATTAAAACAAATCTGAAGAAGCATTATCAGATTCAATGCTAAATAAATATAAGTTAAAATCACCTGCTATAAATGCTGACTGGTTTAAATTATTACCTTGCGTGATTCTCTTTGAAACCAAACTGATGATGACCCGTGTGAAGATGTGCATAACAGCGATTCAAAATGGTCCTTTCCAAAATTACAGCAAGACATACAGCAAGCCCATTAAAGAAACAATTGTTATCCAAGTCTGGTGGTTTATGTGATCAAGAGGTGTTCGGTGAATATGTGTACCAAATTTGAAGTCGATATCTTCAAAAATCACTGACTTATGAGCTATAAATGACAAAAATCGACCACCTCTACTACTATGCATAACAAATCGACCACCTCTACTACTATGCATAACAAATCGACCACCTCTACTACTATGCATAACAAATCGACCACCTCTACTACAATGCATAACAAATCGACCACCTCTACTACTATGCATAACAAATCGACCACCTTACTATGCATATAAAAATGCATTTCCATTTTTGCTTTTTACTTCTATTTATATGGAGCAAACAATGTTCTAAGGTCATTTTTCGCGTTCTAGACGAAACACAAACCCATAAACATGTGGTACAACGCCTAATGAACATAACCTGCAGTTTGACCTCGCGACCTCGGATGACCTTGACCTAACCCAGAGTCATAAATAGCTTAGGATGGTACTTTGAAGTGTCAGACACACGAATCATACCGATTTATCGACTGCTTATGCGTTTAATATCGTAATTTTGCGCGACAATTCAATCCATCGAGACCTTTTGACACGGTCAAACATTTTGTACGTGACCTGACCTGTAACGTCATCGGTGACTCCAAGGTCAACTATATTAGTTTTCCCTCGATAAATTTCATAGGGCTATCGAATGCCGTTTAAATTTTTACAATCGGTCTAGTAGTTCCGGAGATCCGAGAAGGGTAAAAAATAGCCATATTTCTATTTGTTATTTCTATTCTATTATATCTATTCTATTTCAAAAATGAAACAGTGTTTGGTTCCCCTCAACACGATCTACATTTCTAAATAATCAAAAAATCAACATTTTAGATAGGGGGGCAACAGGGGGGCAAAAACTACAAATTTTAGTGGTATTTTTGATCCAACATAGCTTTCATGTTTACCGACTGATTTGAACACAACTAATAGGAATCGATAGAGATTGAATTGGAAATTGATATATGACGGTGACGTTTGCAAATTCAAAAATAATAGGCGTGTGCAGGTCACTCAATATGGGGGTGAAGTAAATGCGTAGTAAAACCATTTTTGGATTTTTTATTTATAAATGAAATGGTATGTGATTGTGACATTAGACAAAACAGTTACAAATCATATATGTTGCCATAGGCGGTACCAGTTTAGTGAAAAAGGGAGGTAAAATTGGGAAAAAATATTAACCGCTGACAAGTTGCTACCCAGCACTATAAATATGTTACTGATCGTAGATAGTTCCTTTTTGCATGTTGTACTTCATCATAGGCGTATGCATGATTCAAACTGGGGCGGCGCAAGACCTTGTGATAAGTATATTATCCGCTATTATGATACTAACTAGTCAACAGTGACTGTTTCACTACAACTTCAATTCACATTGCTTACCCCCCTTTTTACCCGGGCTCGCCTATTATCTTATAATCGTTCGTAGAGTAGCCTGTGGTGCGTGTTTCATCCGAAAACTGCAGTATGTTATGTGATTGTACGCCCATGCCTCTTAGTTTCCTTGCAATAATATGACCCATTTTCTTCCATTCCTGAGCGCGCCTCTGAAAGAATACTTTATTCCCTTTTCTGGCCTCATATGTGGATATATCATTATAAGCTAAACGTCTATTGCGCTGTTATCGCTGGTATATCGTCATCACAATGCCAGTCACCCCCTTTTCATGTGCCTGAACACGCCCCTGAAACTCTATATGTAATAAATTATTCAAATAATGGAAGCAGAAGCTGCTTTTTACATCTTGATAGCTATAAATGTCCCTTACATTGCTCTATTGGCTTCCCGCCAAGCAGTGAATACTTCCTGGAAACCCCACCTTTTCAAACCCCTGATACCGCCTCTGCCATGCAATTTTTATGATATTTAATTAACATCAACTAATTTGCACTTGTTGCAATCACCGTAAACCGATGTAACACCTTCATACTTGAGGCAGTTTGGAAGAAGCGGTGAAGATCGCATTTCCGTATTATCTCCAAATGTCGCCTCCGAACCCACCCAAAACTGTGCCCTGGAACCGCCTCTGTTCAGGTTAAGAACTCAAAATTTTGACTCTAAATGCGGTATTCAATTGTATGAAAAGTCCCAAAATTTCATGGGCCTTGTCCCAGCCGTTCTGGAGATATCTGCGAAAAACATGAGGGGGGGCGGAATCCGCCCCCCCCCCCCCTGTTACAAATAGGGTTAAAGATACGTTTAGTTTTAGCTTCGACCTTAGGAACGGGATTCTTATCCAGTTTGTCATAGTTCCTGTCATCTCCTAAAATGTCCTGAGCTTTGTCTAAATACGTACTTTTATCCATGATAACAAACCCCTTACATTAGTCACTTTGTTTGATAACTACGTCATCGTGTTTCTGTAACGTCTCGATAAATTGACGTTCGTCGTCCGATACATTGTTATTAACAACATTGTGATTTGTATACGTTTTGACAATCTCTTCCTTCAGCTTTTTTGAACTCAACTCAACGTCAACATTACTGGGAGGTGGGAATATTGTATCAGTATCGGCAAACCTAAACGACAAACCCGACTGTGTAGAAACCCGCTGAGCTGTAGTCGTCGCCGCCGACGTCCCTCCGGTGTCAACATAATAAACATAATAATAACATTGTGATAACATTGTATTTTCACATTTTCGAGGAAAAGGCCATGTTTTTTAGTTTATTAATTATATCAAGTATGTTCCTCGCACAAGCACTACACTCTATAAAGTAAACTTGGTTCTATAAAGTTCCCTATAAAGTTCCCTTTGATGGCGTTCTTACGTTTTAATGCAGGCCACCATGTTGTTACCCCCAAACTCAGTGGCCGACATTCTCGGTATCGAGACGTTAGGGCTACAGCACCATCACAAAAACTAGCAGGCATATGTACGGTCACCTGCCCGGTCGGCGACCCCGATCCTAGCTGAACCCTCCACGGCGGCGGCCACGCCCAGTTCGGAGGAGGATCCTCCCCGTCAAGGTCAGTCGAGCCGGCCACCACGGCCGGGCATGTTTTACCGAGCCATCCGCGAGGCGCCGTGTGACCTGGGGGTCCGTTGCGCCGGTACCTATAAAACGGGCCGGAGAAGAGTGGACGGCACAACTCAGGACGGCCGCTCCTCGAGACAACACACAGCTCATCATGAAGCTCCTGGTGAGTGCACGGCTGTCCGGGCCCTCAGTGCTGCTCTGTTTGTGTCGGCGTGCGGGGCACGCTCCACTTCACGTAAATGTCCTCGACGATCTTTTGTAGTTGCATTGCAGCTTACATTACAAATCAGGAACTACAGTTTGCTTTTCTAAAAACATATAACTATCATATTTGCTCTTATAATGTGTTACGTATAGCTAAGGTACATTTCGCAGTTTTTCTGTGTTCCGAGAAATTAAGCTGCATTTGAGTGTCAAACAATTCCCTGTAAAACGGTTGACTATAACGCATCTCGTGCCACGCTTCCCTATCCCATTCCCTCGCCATCAGCCGGACTGACGCCGTCCGTGTCTGTCTGTGCTCCGTGCGCTCTCGGCAGGTTCTGCTCGCCGTGCTGGGCGCCGTGTCCGCCCAGTACAGGGTGTACACCGGTGTGACACCCTACCACGCCGGCTACACGCCCTACCACAGCAACTACGCCGGGCACCCGGCCACCTACGCCGCCTACCCGGCCACCTACGCCGCTCACCCGGCCACCTACGCCGCCCACCCAGCCACCTACGCCGCCCACCCGGCCACCTACGCCGCTCACCCGTTCGCCTACGCCGCACAGCCGTACGTCCATGGCCTGCCGTTCAGCTTCAAGCCGGCCGAGGAGAAGAAGGCCGTGGAGGAGGCCAAGCCCGCCGTGGAGGTACTGTGGGGAGACGCAATAACTGGGGCGCACCGTGATGTAGATGCCGTTGATTTCGGAACTTAACATAGGTACTTGTACCTTGACAATGGTTTGCATCTAAACCGCTTTAAGCGCGGTTTAGTTTAATCCTTTTGCGATGGACTGAGATAACTGCAAATATCATGCTGATCTAGAGCATAAAAAGTAGAAAAGACAGTGGCAGAGTAATCATAAGACTTTACCGTATTCATTAAATTAATTGGATTTTAACAAAGAAATTCCATGACTACGGGTTAACCCTCACCCGGGGTGGATGCCACCCCCCCCCCCCCCCTCGGTTTTTCTGGAATACTTGCGTAGTTTCCAACCGAATTCGATGCAACTTTCAGTACCCTACTTTTGAAGAAGACAAATTCCCACATACTTTAAAAACGTACATATCTAACCCACATGACTCTAGATCTATGACCTGTTTTTCAAGGTCATGTCACCCGTAACTGGCGTCCCGCAGTATCGATGCATATAACTTCTGCAGTTTTCGAGTGTTTGTTGTTCAGGAGCATATGCACAGGTGTTTCCAGGTGACAGTTGTTCACCCACTGATATTGTGACCTCGATTGACCTTTTCGGAGGTCAACTGAGGTCATTGACCTCCAATGACCTCAGATGACTTTTTTGGGCTTCTGGCGGTTTCTAGGACATTTTGTGGCGCTAATTTCAAATTTGGGATCCATTTGACATAATTATATGTTCCACTGGGGTCATGCGCTTCCACAGGTCAACCGAGGTCACTGACCTCAGATGACCTGACATGACCTTTTGGAATTTGGCAGTTTCTAGGACATTTTGTGACGCTGATTACGAATTTGGCACCCATTAAGCATTATTATATGCTGATTCACAATTATAGCTCGATAAAATTCAATTTATACGTATTTTCAATTTCGATGACATATGGGTCATTGACATGACCTCAGAGGTCACATAATGACCGACGACCTTAACATCGGGTATCAATGTCTTCCTCTCGTCACAAGCAACACGCTCGTTTTTGAAATAAAGGCCCCCCCCCCCCTACGCGAAAACGTAGTGATATTGCCCTACTCGGGCGAGAGTTAATTCAGTTTTGAACTCTTCCATGACGCATCATATGGTGTTTTTCAGTCTCGCGCCAAGCGTTCGGCTGACGAGGACCAGAAGGCTGAGGATGCCACCTTCGTATCCACCTACGCTGCCCACCCTTACCCCCTGACGTACACCGCCGGCTACCCGTACACCGCCTACAATGGCGGTGTCGGCTACCACGTGCCGACCGTATACAACTCCGCCCCCGTGGACAGCAGCTCTGGCCTGCAGACGCCCGCCAACACGGCGCCTCTGGCCTACGCCGGCCTGCGGCACGCCTCGGCACCCACCGTCTACAGCTCCGCCCACAGTCCGCTGGCCTACCACGGCCTCTACAACGGCGCCTACCACGGCTACGCCGCGCCGCTGGTTCATTCTCTGAAGAAGCGCGACACGGCCGCCGCCGAGGAGGACCAGCAGGCTGACGAGGCCACCTACGTCTCCACCTACGCCGCCCACCCTCTGGCCTACAATGCCGGCTACCCGTACACCGCCTACAATGGCGGTGTCGGCTACCACGTGCCGACCGTATACAACTCCGCCCCCGTGGACAGCAGCTCTGGCCTGCAGACGCCCGCCAACACGGCGCCTCTGGCCTACGCCGGCCTGCGGCACGCCTCGGCACCCACCGTCTACAGCTCCGCCCACAGTCCGCTGGCCTACCACGGCCTCTACAACGGCGCCTACCACGGCTACGCCGCGCCGCTGGTTCATTCTCTGAAGAAGCGCGACACGGCCGCCGCCGAGGAGGACCAGCAGGCTGACGAGGCCACCTACGTCTCCACCTACGCCGCCCACCCTCTGGCCTATACTGCCGGCTACCCGTACACCGCCTACAATGGTGCCTACCACGTGCCGACCGTGTACAACGCCGCCCCCGGCGTCCCCTATTCCGGCTTCCCCTACAACCACCACAACACGTACCGCACCTTCTACTAAGAGGAGCAGCGCCGCCTGGGCTGCCTAGCGGGCCGCACAGCCGGAGAGCCGCCACCGCCACTGCATCACGACCGGAGACGCGTGTTCCCAGCGGTGCTCTGAGCGGCACTGGGAGAGCACCCAGTGGCTGCCGCCGGCGCCGCGGTGCACTGGGGGACGACGTGTGGCGGTCTGGTGATAGATGTGGGCAACGGTTGCCTGCTGGCGGCCTATTATAGGAGCCATTTCAACGACGATACTGGATAGTTCTGCGAGCACATTGTTTGTTTTTTAACGATATTTTTGTTATGCAAAATGCTTGTGATCAACATGGTATTTGCAAAGCAGATAGATGGTTTACAAACATCTAACTGTGTCCGTCCCATCTATCATCGTCAATAAAATGCTGAAAATCCCACGGCTATGTTTCGCTTTGCTCTGCATTAACCCGCACTGTGCCGGCACAGCCAAGGTGGCGCCTTCGCTGTGCCGGCACAGCCAAGGCGCCACCTTCGCTGTGCCCGGCACAGCCAAGGCGCCACCTTCGCTGTGCCCGGCACAGCCAAGGCGCCACCTTCGCTGTGCCGGTGGACGGGGGGGGGGGTCTAAACGCCCACTTCTAACTTGGTAGACGGAATCCATTATCCATGGAGAGTAGACGGAATCCATTAATATGTATTACAACAGCTAATGACCGTAATCTGCAGTTTGACCTCGTGACCTCGGATGCCCTTGACCTGACCCAAGATCATCAAAGGCTTAGAATGGTACTTATAATTGTCAGTCACACGAATCATACCGATTTATTGACTGCTTATGCGTTTAATATCGTTATTTTGCGCGACAATTGCATCCACCGAGACCTGCATGACACAGTCAAACATTTTGTCTTTGACCTGACCTGTGACGTCATCGGTGACCCAAGGTCAACAATAATAGGTTTCCCTCGATGCATTTTCCAGGCCTATCGGATGTTGATTGAATTTTTATAATCGGTCCAGTAATTTCTGAAATCTGAGGGGGGGCACAAAATAGCCCCCCGCAAGTCGCGTTATGGAAAACACCCCAGTAACTGCCAGGTTAAGGACAAATGATATGCTTACAAATATTTATGTATTTTCCGATGATAAGATGAATAAGTGAACATACCACAGTTTGTCGCAAGTACACTACCTATACTAAACGACACCATTTTGCTGTTTCCTTTGAGCAGTAGAGGGGACTGTGGCAGGACAGGCGTTGGGGCACCCTAAACCATAATGAGTGCATAGAGGCAGAACTACGCACAACCTATGGTGAAATGATGGCGTGCGATAGTCACCAAAACCACACACAAGCTAGCCGGATCAGGACTGGGCTTTTGCGAGCGGCGGGGTCCAGGGCTGGGGAAACCCTAGATGTGTGTCACCGTTAGGATTCTGAAGCCCGAAGTTTGTCACCAGTTTTTCCCTTCAATTTTTCCAACTTTTCCAAAACAAAACAAAATGACACTGAAAGACGTAGGTTTTGTTGTTTGTTGATTGGGGTTTAACCCTATTTGTAATAGGCTCCTGGCTACCCCTATTTGTAACAGGAGGGGGGCGGGTTCCGTCCCCCCCCCAGGAGATCTCAAGATCTACCCGTCCGATTTTCGAAAATGAAACGGCGTTTGGTTCCCCTCAACACGAGCTACATTTCTAAAAATAAAAAAATAAAATTATTGATATGGGGCAACAGAAGGGCAACAAATACAAATGTTAGTGGTATATGTGATCCAACACAGCTGTCATGTTGATCAACCGATTTTAACATAACCAATGGGAATCGATAGAGATTGAATTGGAGATTGATATATAGCGACGACTTTGGAAAATTCAAAAAATTATAGGCGTGTGCAGGTCACTCAATATGGGGGTGAAGTAAATGTGGAATAAAACTATTTGATGATGTTGTTTTTTTGATAAATGAAATGGTAAGTTATTGTGACATTACACAAAACAGTTACAAATCATATTTGTTTTGCCATAGGCGGCACCAGGTTAGTGAAAAAGGGAGGTCAAATGGGGAAAAAAATAATAACCGCAGGCATGTTGCTACCCAGCACTATAACTAAGTTACTGATCGTAGATAGTTCCTTTTTGCTTATTGTAATTCATCATAGGCGCATCCAGGATCCAAACTGGGGAGCCGCAAGACCTTTTGATAAGTATATTATAAGCTATTATGATACTAACTAGTCAACAGTGACTATTTCACTTACAACTTCAATTCACATTGCTTACCCCCCTCTTTACCCTACCTGGACACGCCTATTATCTCATAATCGTTCTTAGAGTACCTTGTGGTGCGTGTTTCATCCGAAAACTGCAGTATGTTATGTCATTGTAGGCCCATGCATCTTAGTTTCCTTGCAATAATATGACCCCCTTTCTTCCATGCCTGAGTCCGCCTCTGCAAAAAAAAATGTTTGTATTCCCTCTACTGGCATCATATGTGCATATATAATTATAAGTTAACCGTCTATTGCGCCGTAATCGCTGGCATATCGTCATCACCATGCCAGTCACCCCCTTTGCATGTGCCTGAACACGCCTCTGCAACTCTATATGTAATAAATTATAAAAATAATGGAAGGAGATGCAATCTTTTAAATTTTGATGACTATACATGCTCCTTACATTGCTCTATTGGCTTCCCGCCAAGCATTTAACCCGGCAGTCACTGGGGTATATTCTGTAACACGACTCACTGTGGGGGGGCTTTTTTAGCACCCCCTGGTATCTTCAGAACCAATGATCGCAGCGGGACGCACAAGGCGGCATTCGAAAGCGCTCAATGAGATAAGCCTAACGCAAACTTAAAAATGTAAAATTAAGGTCACATGTCAGGTCACGGTCAAGTCAAACGTCAAAATCGAGGTATTTGAGTTTATGGACAACACTTGCCATCCATGGCCTTCGATTGCGCCTATAATCACCCAAAGTGCTGTCAAAAGTATGATACATATCCCACATGAGCTAAAGTGAGATTGTTGGAAAAGATCAAGGTCAAGGTCAGGTCACAAAAGGTCACTACACACAAAATATCTACGAAAGTCATGCAGCACATGTTTTATGGATGCTTTTACGCGTAGAATTCGATAGTGGTAGTCATTTTACCACCTGACTTCATTTACGTGAAGATAGTGTCAAGTTCAGGTCAAGTTCAGGTCACTGAAGGTTAAAATTTGAAATTGATAAATCGAAATGAAAAAGCATGTTTCTATATCAGTTTTATCAAACAAACAGTGCTGGCATTTATTTGTCTGTATCCGGTCAATAAAAGCCAAAAAACGCAATTTCAAAATATGACGTCATGATTTACCCATACTTTATATGCCATGACAGTCAAAAAAGATGATATATTTTTGAAATGTTGTATGGTAGTTGCCCATATGTTGTTATCTGACATATATTCCGTTTTTTCGATATCTTCGAAAAATTTAATTTTGTGAGCATTTTTCAAAAAAGATTTTTGGGAAATTTTTGGGGTCAAAAAACAAAATTTGTGAAATTTAGAGATAGCTGGTTGTAGCCCTTGCAATTTTCTACCTTTTAGGGTTTTTGGATTGCATTTTGCTTAAAATTCAGCGTTTGTACGGCTTGGCAAAGTTTAGCCGATTTTGGTGTCAAAATCGTGTTTAGTGACGTCACTAAACTCCCTATATCTCGAAAAATTTCTGACGATTTTTTTTCTTCATTTTTTCTTAAAAGGTGTAAAATGATGCCCGGAAAGGTACTGAAATTTTGACGTCGATATCTGGATTAGTTATTTATATATTCCTGATATTCCTAAGGGGGGGGGGCTAAAAAAGCCCCCCCCCCCCAGTGACTCGCGGGTTAATACTTCCTGGAAACCCACCCCTTTTCAAGCCCCTGAAACCGCCTCTGCCATGTAAGTTTTATAATATTTCATTAACTTCAACTAATTTGCACTTGTTACAATCACCGTAAACCGATGTAACTCCTTCATACTTGAGGCAGTTAGGAAGAAACCGTGAAGATCGCATTTCCGTATTATCGCCAAATGTCGACGCCGAATCCTCCCAAAACCGTGCCCTGGAGCCGCCTCTGTTCAGGATAAGAACTTATTTTTTTAACTCCAAATGTGGAGGAATTCAATTCTAGGAAACTTCCCAAAATTTCATGGGCCTGCTCCCAGCCGTTCTGGAGATATCTGCGAAAAACATGAGGGGGGGGGGGGGCGAAATCCGCCTCCCTGTTACAAATAGGGTTAAGGGCGCGACGACTACTGGAGTCAATTTGCGGTGATAAGGTATTAAAATGTTGCCTTGGTGCACTATGTTGCTGCTTTTGCAATACTTCCGTCTGCCACATGGTAGTACTAATATGACATCATATTGTGCTGTCATATTGTGCACCAGCATGCAAATATGTTTCTTAGTCAAAGGTTGTCAACAATAACACAGGCGTTGAAAGCACAAAATGAATATAGAAAACAAAAATAAGATGCCCCTCAGAATCATAATGCACCACCCCTCCCAGATTAGCAGGATTCAAATTAGTTCTGTTGGAGTGGGAGGAGGGGTAACAAACAGGGGTGATGCTCCTGTGCCTACCTACCAAGGATTCCCCCCCCCCCTCATGTTTTCGCAGATATCTCCAGAACAGCTGGGAGCAGGCTCATGAAATTTGAGCACTTTTCCTAGAATTGAATTCCGCATTTGGAGTCAAAATTTTGAGTTTTTAACCTGAACTGAGGCGGTTCCAGGGCACGGTTTTGGGAGGGTTCGTCGGCGATATTTGGCGATAATACGGAAATGCGATCTTCACGGTTTCTTCCTTACTGCCTCAAGTATGAAGGAGGTACATCGGTTTACGGTGATTGCAACAAGTTAAAATTAGTTGATGTTAATGAAATATCATAAACATTGCATGGCAGAGGCGGTTTCAGGGGCTTGAAAAAGGGGGGTTTCCAGGAAGTATTCAATGCTTGGCGGGACGCCAATAGAGCAATGTAAAGAGCATTTATAGCTATCAAGATGTAAAAGATAGCTTCTCCTTCCATTATTTTCATAATTTATTTTATATAGAGTTGCAGGGGCATGTTCAGGCACATGAAATGGGGGGGGGGGGGTGACTGGCATGGTGATGACGATATGCCAGCGATCACGGCGCAATATACGGTTAACTTATAATTATATATGCACATATGAGGCCAGGAGAGGGAATAAAATCATTTTTGGCAGAGGCGGGCTCAGGAATGGAAGAAAGGGGGTCATATTATTGCAAGGAAACTAAGATGCATGGGCCTACAATGGCATAACATTCTGCAGTTTTCGGATGAAACGCGTCACAGGGTACCCTACGAACGATTATGAGATAATAGGCGAGTCCAGATAGTGTAAAAAGGGGGGTAAGTAATGTGAATTGAAGTTGTAAGTGAAATAGTCACTGTTGGCTAGTTAGTATCATAATAGCAGATAATATACTTATCCAAAGGTCTTGCGCCTCCCCAGTTTGGATCCTGGATGCGCCTATGATGAAGTAAAATATGCAAAAAGGAACTATCTACGATCTGTAACTTATTTATAGTGCTGGGTAGCAACATGCCTGCGGTTAATATTTTGTCCTATTTGACCTCCCTTTTTCTCTAACCAGGTACCGCCTATGGCAAAAATATGATTTATAACTGTTTTGTCTAATGTCACAATAACATACCATTTAATTTCTTTTAAAAAAAACTTTAAACAAATATTATTCGTATTTACTTCACCCCCATATTGAGTGACCTGCACACGCCTATGTTTTTGTATTTTCAAAAGTGATCGCCATGTATCAATTTCCAACTCAATTCTTATCGATTCCCGTTGGCTGTGTTAAAATCAGTTGATAAACATGACAGCTGTGTTGGATCACATATACCACTAAAATTTGTAGTGTTTGCCCCCCTGTTGCCTCCTATCAATTTTGTTTTTAATTTTAGAAATGTAGATCGTGTTGAGGGGAACCAAACGCCGTTTCATTTTTGAAAATCAGACGGGTAGATCTCGAGATCTCCAGGGGAGGGGGGGGGGGCGGAATCCGCCCCCACCAATTTTATTGTTACGAATAGGGGTAGCCAGGAGCCTGTTACAAATAGGGTTAAGAGGAAAATTTCATACAAATGAGACATTTTTAGCACCTCAACTTAACACAGCAGACACTAAACTAGCAGATATTCTGCCTTTGACCAATATAGCATAGTGTTACGAACGTTCGCAGTTGTTCTCGCCGTCCCTCGGTTCCCGGTATAATTCGACGGAGGGTTACATTCGAATGAGGGTTGCCTAGCAACCGTGTTGTGGACAGCGAAGCAAGGATCGGCTCGGAGAGATGGACTTGGCTACGTGCTGGATAGTAGTGTTTTTGTCTGCAATACAAGACCTGTGGAACCCAGAGAAGACTGGCGTTTGCAACATTGGTGTCAGAAGTGGGATCTTCAACTGCAAGCAAGATGACCGAGCCAAGTGGTGTCAGGACAAGATCGCAGCGTCAGTGAGACCAGGCGGAAGGTCAGATCAACCCAGAACTAGCTGCAGCAGTTGTAACAGCGGACCAGCTAGACGACGAGACGCGATGAACGTCTGGACCCTTCGCTGAGGCGCGCCGGAATCCTCAGCCGGAGACAACGGGAGCTGAGCAGGAAGACCTGGTGGAAGAAGAGCTCAAACCGGAGTCTGCTGCAGCAGCTGTAGAAGGTGAGCAGCGTTACGGGGAGGCGCGACCGGCGGTGGTAACCGACGCCGCTGAAACCCTCCAGCACCCTCAGCTGGAGACAGTGCGTGCCGAAACACAAGTTGTTAGGCGAGAAGAGGACCAGACGCATATGCTCCTGCGCCTGGTGGCATCCATGATGGACCAAAAGCTGGACCAAAAGCTGGACCAGCATGTTCTGACGATGAACCGGAACATGAATCAGCAAGTCCAGACGCTGAATCAGACGCTGGATCAGAAGATGGACCAGCAAGTCCAGACGCTGGACCAGAAGATGAACCAGCAAGTCCAGATTCTGGACCAGAAGATGGACCAGAAGTTCGATCTGCGAGCACAAAGACAGAATGTTATCTGGACGGAAGTAAAAGCGGACATCAGTCGGCTAGACCAATAATTCAGTCGCCTGGACCACAGGGCCGAAGAGGAATTCAGTCGGCTGAACCAGAAGACTTGCGCAAAGAAATGTTTGAAGCTCTGAAGAGACCGCCGACAGTTAATTCACCTCAACAGCTGACAGCGGCTGCCATGCCATTCATACCAGCGGCGGCTGCACTAACGGAGAATGCCGCTCCAGAGCATCGCATGAATCCCCCTCGGCACAGCCAGAAGATTCCGCGATTCGATGGAAAAGTGCCCTGGGAAGCGTACCTGGCACAGTTTGAAATTATGGCAAGCGCGAACAGCTGGAGCAACTCGGAGAAGTCGTACTACCTGAGCACCAGCATCGAAGGCCCAGCGCTCACCCTGCTCGCCAATATGCCGCACGGCGACAGAGCTGACTTCTCGAAGCTCGTGGCTGCTCTGGAAAACCGATTCGGCGCCAAACACCAGCAGCAGCAGAGCAGAGTCCTCCTGAACTCAATGAAGCGCAAGAGGAATGAGCCACTTCAGGAGCTCGTTGAAAACATCGAGAGACGCGTCCGGCTGGCGTACCCTGAAGCCAACGGAGAGGTAAAGGAGGCCCTGACCCTACATCATCTGACGACGGCTGTGGATCAGCACATGCAGGCGGAGCTGCTCAGGAGGAAGCCGCACAGGCTGCAGGATGCACTGGAGGTGCTGACGACTGAGGAAGCTATCAGAGACTGCTGCAAGTATTAGCACGCAGCTCCGATTAGAGAGGTCAGTGCTAGCCAAGAGGAGCTTCAGACGCGGCCAACTTCCTCTGGTGACATCCTGATCGGCGAGGAAGAGATGAAGAAAATAGCGCAGCAAGTCTCGCAGCTGATGAAGCAACCGGAACGAAAACCCGACACTCAGGCGCCTGACCGCCGAGCTCCATTTCCTGGTGACTGCTGGTACTGTAAGAAGAAAGGTCACACGCAGCGTGACTGCTGGAAACGTCAGCTTGACAACAACCGAGCGACTGTAATGGCGCGTGGAGACAACCAGGAAAACTGAAGCGTGCCGGGCTCGGGGGGCGAAGCTCGGTGCTGAATAACAAAGCCCGTGAGAACCAGGTGGTAGTCAACATGATCAACGGGATCGATGGCGGCCTCTTCTTGAGTGGAACAATCGACGGAGTTCCAGTCAACATGCTGATTGACAGTGGAGCGGCGGTCACGGTGATCAGCCCGCAGGTATTCTCCCAGCTGTTAAATAAGTCCAAGACGAAGCTGGTGCCTACCAAGTGGCGCGTAAGGGCAGCTACTGGTGATGAACTGTCGGTGAAGGGACAGACGGACCTGCGGCTGCAGACAGACCAATACGACTGGCCGTTTACGGCCTTAGTAGCCAACGTCCAGGAGGATGGAATACTTGGCATGGACTTTCTGGGCGAGGCGGTAATCGACTGCAAGAAACGCTTCCTGTCCATCGACGACAGACTCATGACGCTGGTTGAGAAGCCCGAGAAGAAGTGTTACCGCATATACCTTAACGACACCATCCAGCTACCGGAGCGGAGCGAAGCTTGGATCAGCGGGACCGTGGATTGTCCCGACGCAACAAGTGATCTTGGGGCTGATCGGATCACGCAAAGAAGAAAACCAGATCACAGTGAAGGACGCACTGGTGGAGGTCACCGGCAGAGGGTGCATTCCACTACGGCTGACAAACCACTCGGACTTCCCCATGAAGCTGAGGAAAGGGATGAAGGTGGCTCAGTGTGAACCAGTGGAGGCGGACACGGTAAGAAACATCCACCTCTTGACCGCCCAGAAGACATCCAACCAGAAGCGGATGCCCGAGCACATCAGGGATCTCAATGACAGCAGCACTGAGTTCCTCGTACCAGAAGAAGCAGAAGCGGTTCGCCGGCTTCTTCTGCAATATCAGCATGTGTTCTCCACCGGATCAGGCGACCTTGGCAGGACAGACCGAGTGAAGCACAGGATCGACACTGGCGACGCCCGCCCGATACGAATTCCTCCCGCGACGCATTCTCCTCGCGAAGCAGGCGGACGCAGCGAAATGTGTGCAGGAGATGAAGGATGACGGCATCATCAAGGCCTTAAATAGCCCATGGTCGGCACCGATCGTCCTGGTAAAGAAGAAAGACAACACAACACAATTCTGCGTGGACTACAGGGCACACAACGAAGTCACAAAGAAAGACTCGTTTCCTCTCCCGCGGATCGATACGGTGCTCGACTCGCTGGCAGGATCATCGTGGTTCAGCACACTGGACATGAAGAGCGGGTACTGGCAGGTTGCTATGGACTCGAGAGACCAGGAAAAGACGGCCTTCTCGGCAGGAGATTCTCTCTGGGAATTCTCCGTGATGCCATTCGGCCTCTGTAATAGTCCTGCCACCTTCTCCCGTCTCATGGAGCAGGTGCTGCGCGGCGTGTCACCAAAGTCATGCCTGAAGTACCTGGACGATCTGATAGTTCACGGGAGATCGTTCGGGGAAGAACTGGAGCACCTGAAAGAAGTCCTGGTTAAGCTGGAGGAAGCTGGGCTCAAGCTCAACCCGAATAAATGCCATCTGTTCCAGCGGCAAGTGTGCTACCTGGGGCACGTAGTGAGCCCTCAAGGTGTGTCAACGGACCCAAAGAAGATCGAAGCCGTGACGAAATGGCCTCAGCCAGCGAACAAGACGGACTTGCGTAGCTTCTTGGGCCTGTGCTCCTACTACCGAAGGTTTGTGCCGTCCTTCGCGGACATCGCCAGGCCCCTGCACACGCTGACTGAAGACCGTTCTTCATTCATCTGGTCCGACCAGTGCCAAGAAGCGTTTGATAAACTAAAGGAAGCCCTCACCGAGACTCCGATCCTGGTCCTCCCGACTGGAGAAGACGAGTTCATCCTGGACACGGACGCCAGCAACGTGGGGATCGGCGCCGTTTTGTCCCGAGTAAAGGATGACAAGGAGCAAGTGATCGCCTACTTCAGCCAAGCACTCAGTAAACCGGAGAGGAACTACTGCGTGACCAGGCGAGAACTGCTGGCCCTGATCAAGGCGGTCGACCGCTTCCATCACTACCTGTACGGTCGGCGGTTTGTGGTGAGAACCGACCACTCGGCTCTGGAGTGGTTGAGGAAATTCCAGACGCCAGAGGGTCAGATCGCAAGGTGGCTCCAGAAGATCCAGAACTACGACTTCAAAATTAGTCATCGAGCGGGTCGCAAGCATGGCAATGCAGATGCATTGTCTCGAAGACCGTGCCCAGAGGACTGCAAGCACTGCACGAAGACCGAAACAAAGCAATGCTCTCCGACCGAGTGCACCATCCAGAGGACAACTTTGCAGCCAGACGAACAGTCGAATCGGTCTTTAGGAGATCTGAAGAGGGAACAGAGAAAGGATCCTGTACTCGGAGTCATCATCGCCTGGCTGGAAGCTAGCCCAGAACGACCGAACTGGAAGGAGGTGTCTCCTCAAAGCCATGAGGTGAAAAGTTACTGGAGACTGTGGGAGTCGCTGAGCGTCCGGGACGGTGTGGTCTTCTACCAGTGGGAGGCATCCGACCGGGTCCAGACCGTGCTTCTCCGAATTTTGCCCGGATGCATGAGGCGAGATGCCTGGAAGCAGCTCCATGAAGACCACGGCGGAGGACATCTGGGTATCAGCAAAACCCTGGGCAAGCTGCGTGAGCGGTGCTACTGGACAGGACAACGCCTGGAAATCAAGAAGTGGTGCGAGGCCTGTACCACTTGTGCTGCCAAGAAGGGGCCGCCGAGGAAGCCGAGGTCACCCCTACAACATTACAACGTCGGCTACCCAGGAGAGAGGGTGGCTATAGACGTCCTTGGACCGCTTCCAGAGACTGTAGCCGGAAATCGGTACCTGATCTGCGTCATGGATTACTTCACGAAGTGGCCAGAAGCGTACCCGATTCCAAACCAAGAAGCACGAACAGTCGCAGACGCAATCCTGGAGGGTTACGTGTCCAGATTCGGCATCCCTCACGAGCTGCATTCAGATCAAGGACGGAACTTCGAGTCAGCTGTCTTCACGGGAATGTGCAACAGGCTCGGCATAGTGAAGACCAGAACCACACCACTGCATCCACAATCAGACGGCATGGTGGAACGATACAATCGAACCATTGGCAGCCAGCTCGCGATGTATGCCTAGGATAACCCGGCAGAATGGGACAGACACGTCCCTTTACTGCTCCTGGCGTACCGGTCAGCTATCCACGAGGCCACCCGCGAGACCCCTGCGAAGCTGATGATTGGGAGGGAGCTGACTCTGCCAGTTGACTTTTTCTATGGCGTAAAGGAAGACAGACCACACTTTGATTCTGTACCTGAGTACCTGCAAAACCTGGAACAGGTGATGGAGGAGGTCCATCAGTTCGCGAGGAAGAATATCAAAACGCTGAGCAACCAGTCGAAGAGCCGGTATGATCTGAGAGCCGATAGCCGACGGTTCAACCCAGGGGATGCAGTATGGCTCTACCACCCACAGGGGAAGAAAGGTGTGTGTCCTAAACTCACATGTCCCTGGAAAGGGCCGTATGTCATGGTGGATCGCATCAACGACGTGGTCTATCGGATCCGACAAGGTCCAAGAAGCAAACCCGCCGTGGTACACAAGGACCACCTGAAGCCCTATCATGGCGCAATCGACAAGGCCTGGCTCCCCGCTCACTCTGCCTCCTCGAGTCAGACGGAGGCACCGGCGACAGGGGACCGAGGAGCTGCTACCCGTTCAGCTGACAACGGGATGGAAACAGGACGTGCGCCGACCGAGACTCAGTGGAGTGAGCCAAGACGGACACCATCGCGCGCGGAACCCGGAGTGGCTCCTGAGACCCGGCGCAGAGCCCGATAGAGACGGCCAACGTCCCGTTACGACGATTGAGGTGCTGTGGCTCGGTTAGAAGTGTTGTCACGTGTGCGTGATTTATTGTTAATTGCATAACCGTTGTTGAATTCAGTTTGCTTAGTTTAGTCGGCCTGTGGTGTAAGCTTTCTCCGGGACAGATGAAAGCTAGGAGGAGGGCAGTGTTACGAACGTTCGCAGTTGTTCTCGCCGTCCCTCGGTTCCCGGTATAATTCGACGGAGGGTTGCATTCGAATGAGGGTTGCCTAGCAACCGTGTTGTGGACAGCGAAGCAAGGATCGGCTCGGAGAGATGGACTTGGCTACGTGCTGGAGAGTAGTGTTTTTGCCTGCAATACAAGACCTGTGGAACCCAGAGAAGACTGGCGTTTGCAACAATAAGTTTTCGGCACATTTGGTAGGACCCTGTTATGCGTCGTGCATAGTGATAGTCCCAAAGAACTAAACATACATATACAAGAAAAATAGCCATGCAACTGATTAAATAAAAGGGAAATACATGAAGATTATGTTGCATCCGTTTAAATATATATACTTTACATTTCCGGAAGAACCAAAACAGTGCAGGCATGAGACATGTAATATTGCCGAGACAAAATAAGTGATATTGGGATGGTTATTGAAAAGTGTCAAATATTTGGCGATTTGTCCACCCCTAAATACTTTTTTTTATTCACAACGTATTACTAAATTTGGAGTCAGCACAATCCTATTAACTAGGAAGAACTGTGTCATGTCGAAAATATTGTATTCGTGTCGTTAAACGGCGGTTACAAAATGGGCGATTTTGGGGTATTTAATGAAAAAGCTGAAATGTTTCACCTTTTGCGACCCCTAAATATCTTCTGATTTCAAAATAATTGATATCACTGGAATCACCATAGTCCAAATAACAGGAAAACAGTATGTCACAAGGAAAATTGCGAATTCGTTTCGTAAAATCGCGGAGACAAGATGGGCGATTTTAGGGCATTTATAGCCAAATCTGGAATATTCGAAGACATCACGCCGCCCAGGGAAGACATCTTTCCGCCCTCGGAAGGCATTTCGCCGCTCTCAGAGCGCATTATACCGCCCTTGGAAGGCACCATGCCGCCCTAGGAAGACATATTGCCGCCTTCGGAAGTCATCTTGCCACCCTGAGAGCGCTTTATACCGCCCCGGAAGACATCTTGCCGCCTTCGGAAGTCATCTTGCCCCCTGAGAGCGCTTTATACCGCCCCCGGAAGACATCTTGCCACCCTGAGAGCGCTTTATACCGCCCCCGGAAGACATCTTGCCCCCTGAGAGCGCTTGATACCGCCCCCGGAAGACATCTTGCCACCCTGAGAGCGCTTTATACCGCCCTCGGAAGACATCTTGCCACCCTCAGAGCGCTTTATACCGCCCCCGGAAGACATCTTGCCACCCTGAGAGCGCTTTATACCGCCCCCGGAAGACATCTTGCCACCCTGAGAGCGCTTTATACCGCCACCGGAAGACATCTTGCCACCCTGAGAGCGCTTTATACCGCCCTCGGAAGACATCTTGCCACCCTGAGAGCGCTTTATACCGCCCCCGGAAGTCATCTTGCCACCCTGAGAGCGCTTTATACCGCCCCCGGAAGACATCTTGCCACCCTGAGAGCGCTTTATACCGCCCCTGGAAGTCATCTTGCAACCCTGAGAGCGCTTTATACCGCCCCCGGAAGACATCTTGCCCCCCTGAG
Organism: Chirona hameri; assembly: GCA_036785665.1. Lineage (NCBI taxonomy): Eukaryota > Metazoa > Arthropoda > Thecostraca > Balanomorpha > Balanidae > Chirona > Chirona hameri. Next base: position 25,068 of record JAXIVJ010011330.1, read on the forward strand.
AGCGCTTTATACCGCCCCCGGGAGACATTTTGCCACCCTGAGAGCGCTTTATACCGCCCCCGGAAGACATCTTGCCCCCCTGAGAGCGCTTTATACCGCCCCCGGAAGACATCTTGCCACCCTGAGAGCGCTTTATACCGCCCCCGGAAGACATCTTGCCACCCTGAGAGCGCTTAATACCGCCCCCGGAAGACATCTCGCCGTCATCGCACCTGAATCAAGGCGCGCCACATTTGTGGAGAGGGGCGCATATGAGCTTCGACCTTCACTGGCATAGGGGCGCACACACATATGCTGGCGGGAAATTTTCAGTTGCTTCTTTAGTTTTTTACTTGTTTTTTTATATTCGTTTTTAGGCGTCCTCTCAAAACCCAGAACAGACCACTTTTGCAGGGGTCGCCTTCGGCGCCCGATCAAAAGTGGGAGAGGGGGGTGGTTCCGGGGCACCCGGACCCCCCCCCCCCCCCCCCGTAGCGACCCCCCTGGCGGTGACTTCAGAATGCTGCCGAGTGAGTGCATGCTATGTGTTACGGTTTGTCAGATAACCCGTTTTTTGTTCAGATACCATGGGCAGAGGAATGGAACTGAGCTTACCCAGAATTCTTTCCCACCATTTGACTGTCTGCAGCTGGCGTCCGGCGTCCAGCTGACTGCATGCTCTGAATGACAGCAGCTATAGCCACTCCGGTGCCTGCACAAGCACACATAGCTGCGGCCGGGTGCTGTGTGTCAAATTCAAATAAATCACAGTTCGCTCTCTTGTGTATGAAGCACCAACATTTCTGTGTGTGGGTGGGGGGAGGGGGAGCGGAAGTGCTCCACCATGAGATTGAGTAGAAATATGGATTTTCTTTGCCGACTTTTTCCGGCTGCCCGGTGGTCGCTCCTAATCCCGTATCGTATCGGTTTAATTGCGCGATCAACACAGTTACGCGGAAGTCGAAGTGCGCTATGGAGAAACTGCCAGCCGCGGGCGTGCCCCAGTTCTGACCGTGAGCCCAATCCGAAGTGCTCCTACATATTCCCCTGGACTCACGGGCCATCCAACGCAAGCATTGATCCACATTGGCCGGGTGTGACTGGCGGCACACCGGGGCCCAATCTTACCAAGTGCCGTGATCGCACCCATTCTTACCAATGGCGTAGTACGGAATATTGGTGCGCCGGTCTGCAAAACTTTTGAAAACCCGGATCGAACCGGGAACATCCCGATCTTCAGTCTAGTGTTCTTCCGACTGAGCTATTTCGACAATGCTCGTTGACAAACCAAACGCCGTGCTTCCCTAAGTCCGGCATTCTGAGCACTCCATTCACGGTATGCCGTACTTACGCATTCACGGAATTTGGTAAGATTGGGCACAGGGACGTGGGAACCGGGGGGCAGTGGGGGCAACTCCCCCAACTTTAGAGCCCTGGGGGGGGGGGCGGGGGGCGTCCGCCCCGCCCCCATTTTCACACGATCACTCCACTCTGTATACGAACAAGGGCATTGTCACCGGAGTTTCAACGGCGGCGCGCAGCCCCACGAAATTTGGCACAGCTTTTTGGGAATCAATTACCCACACGATATGATTTTTTGTTTACCTCGGGTCATCTCAGGTCAGGTCACCAGGTCAAGTCAAGTGACCCCACCTTCTAAATGTTTGCGGTCGTGCCACAGCCAAAGTGATTGACCAAACGGTTTGAAACTCACAGGATGTCATCAAGTGATAAGTACCTACAATTATTTTTTGCCCAATTTTGTATATTGGTGACCTAAGGGCAGGTCGATTTCGTGACCTACCCATTATAAGTCAATGGAGACAAATTAAAACACGTATACATCCATAGGAAATGGCTAAATTTGACCAATTTTCACCAGATCCACTACTATTGTACAAAATGCAAAGCTCTAAGTCACATTTCTGTTCTTTGATCTCTACGCGGTCAACTCAGGTGACCCCGCAGGTCACGTATGGTTTTTGTTCAATAACTCTTTACCAAATAAAGGTAGAGCAATGGGGTTTAACCATTGTATTCGAATCGTCAAGACGAATCGATTCATGCAAGATTTAACCTTGACCTGACCTTGACCTCACTGACAGACATCGGAGACTCTTGAGAGTTCTCAGAGACCATACAGGGGTCGATTTAGTCTCTGCAGAGAGCCACATTTTACGAGAACTTTCGAGGGGTCTTTTGGTCTCAAGATTATCTTTTTTTTGTCAAGGTTCTCAGCGTGAACCTTGTTGAGAATCTTGTCTTGAATGAAGTCTTGCCTGAAAAACGTCTCGGCGCCGGCCGGGATTGAACCGGGGACCCTTCACATGTCAAGCGAGCGCTCTACCACTGAGATACGGCGTGGCTTATACCAGAACAAGCAAAAAGACGGTACCAACCAAGGCAATTGCTGGGTGAGGTTGATACTTACCAACTTTCCGTGTATTAATATTTTTTGGTTAACAAATGATGGTATGAAAGTAATATTTACAAATCAAAACGAACGAGAAAATAATAGTTATTCGGTATTTACATTAATAAAAGTCCGTTTCCGTCGTTGCGATTACAGCGACACCTGCAGTGCTATGGTGGCGCCATCTGCATGGAATGAATTCAATTTCAGGATTCTCTCAGGAGATCATCCACTGTTCTCAACAGGTGACTGCTAAAACATTCCGCGGGTTCGATCCTCGATCGCGACGATTTCTCTAATTCGTTGACTGCCTGATGGTCTCAGAGTCATAATATTGTCAGCTGAAGACATATTTACTCTCAACAACCAACGCGGAGACCATGTAGATGTATCAGGCGAGACCATCCACTGAAAGGTCTCGAAATGGAAACCGTGCAGGTTTCTCAGGGAAGAGCATTCGGCAAAAGTTCTCAAAAGTGTTTCTGAGTGCTGACCTCAGGTCAGGCCATTTTTTTTATGACCTAACTAGGTCACCAAATATATCATTCGATGCGTCTCGAAAAGACAAACACACTGGTGAAATATGTTTTACTCTGTCAAAGATATTCCTTAACACGCGCCCTGGAGAGCCTCTGATAATTACACGCCCTGGAGGGGGGGGGCGGATTTCGCCCCCCCCCCCCCCCTATGATCTCGGAAACCACGCAACGTAGCGACAAGCGGGAAACGACGTTAGATAGCTCGAGACAAGCTCTTTCGAAAGTATTTAGTTTTTTTCAGGTCAATATTGAGGTCACCAGAGGTCATCAAGGGTCAGATTATCAAGTTTTCAAGACTTCGGTTCGAACACTCCCAAATATCTCGGGAACTATGATAGTTAGCAGCAAACGGAAAAAAAACAATCGAAAGTCATTGAAAAATGCAATCGACATCGGTGTCCTCAGATTTGAGCTCAGGTCAATAGTTTAGGCTCCAGAGGTCATCGAATATCAAAAAGGTGATTTTGTTTTCAAAACTGTTTTCCCCAAATAACCTTTCACCTAATACAGATAAAGCAATAATGTTTACGCCATCGCGTGTGTCTTGGCAAGGCACTTCGAATCATATTCATGGTGATCGGGTTAGGTCAACTGAGAAATTTGACCTCAGGTCAAGGTCAAGTGGTGACCCAAGTTGGTCATGTTGCATATTGGGAGACGTGTCTCGACGAGAAAACATATTGGTACCATTTTCCCTTCTCTATCTTCATTATGTCGATAGTTATTGATAAAACCGTGTTGGCGGTCACAAAATTGACCTGACCTTAGGTCACCGATATTAGAAATCCGAGATGAACAAATTGTTGGTATCTATGACCTTATGAAGTCCTGCAATATTTAAACCGATCGGCGTAAAACTGTGGCTGTGGTACTACTGCAAACGTTTTGGAGTTGAGGTCATCACGTAACCTGGTCTGGTGACCTGACCTGAGATGACCTGAGGCCAAGAATTTTACATAATGCGGGAAGTTCATTTCTAAACAGGTATACAAAAAAGGCGGCGCTGCGCGCCGCCGTTTTTGCGCCATCCTCGAAAAACCGGAGGGGTGGGCGGATTTCGCCCCCCCCCCCCCCTCCAGGGCGCGTGTTAACCCTCGCCCTACGGGGGTCCTAAAACGACCCCCCCCCCCCCCCTGAGGTTTTGCTCCCATAACTTTTTAGACATGCAGGGCATCTTGCTGACATTTTCAGTAGCTAAGTATACAACAATTATACGTATGCAGTACAAATTTAATTGAAATTGGTTGAGAAATTTGGGAAATAATGATGTTTTGATGACGTTCATGCTGGTGGAAAAACGATAAATGTTTGAAAAATCGTAGAAAATAGCGTTTTGAAGCAAATCGCAAACGCAAGTAAGCAAATATATCAAATGTAATTTTCTTTAAAATGGCAATCTCGGATTTTCACAATTTTGGGTTTTTGACCCCCAAAATGAACAAAAACTGATTTATTTGGAAAAATCACCACAAAATCAAAATTTTCAAAGCAGTGTTCGTCACGGGCCCACCAACTCCCAGCCCGGCCCGGCCCATGAACACCAAGTCCAGACCTGGACCAGGCCCAGTCAAATTTATAATATTGAGGCCCAGGCCCAGTCCGGCCCGTTGAGATTAAGCATATCAATATTTTCACAAAATTTGCAATCACTATCCTAGCATATTTACTTGTATACTGTAAATGTGAAACAATGAACCAACTATGCTAACCAAAAACAAACAAAAAGCCACAGCCACAGCAACAGTGTGTTGCTGTGGAAGTGAACTGCTGGTTGAAATATTTGTTTTTCAGCTCTGACCTGAGCTTCAACATTCTCAGCCCAGGCCCGTCCAGAGCCCGATGATTTCCCTAAAGTTGAGGCCCAGCCCAGGCCCAGCACAGGCCCGGCCCATGTCCCATAGGGCCGGCCCAGCCCGTGACGAACTCTGTTTCAAATATGTTTTTATAAAAAATTGGAATATATGTAAGAGAATTGAGTATGGACAATACTCAAACCAAATTTCAAAGAAATAACTCTATTTTTGACTGAGTTGATGGCTCCCTAAATGTAAGACATTTATGACATTTATGCATTCAAAAAGTTATCAATTTTGCCTATCAAATAGTCTTCAGAAAGAAAAAGTCGGACCATATAAGTGAACATCGCAAAAAATTGGGATGGATGGATTTCGAGACGCTGACAAAATACAGAGACAGCATGTGCATGTATCAGCTCCTGAACCATCCTGATGCACCAGAGGGTCCAAAAAGGCACATACAGTTCAGGTCTGACATCAGCACTCGCAGCACACGAGCAACATCACACGGCAGACTACAAACTACCCGGTGCAGACTGAGCGTGACGAAAGCGATGTTTCCAACGAGGGCAGTGGACACATGGGAGGCGCTCCCATGACTGTGAAAAGGTGTGTCACCAAAGCTTCGTTCAGAAAGCATATTCAATCAGTGTATAGACATAAACATAAAGACATAAAAGAAAAGTGCAACAAAGAGCCTCTTGGGCCCATCCGAGGTTGCACCCCACCCCACCCACACCCACACCCACCCCCACCCCCCTCCACCAGTCTCGCCCCTTCAAATCACCTTACTCTACCTGCATAAAAGAAGGCTAATCCCACGAGTATTTATGAACTAATCCCTTCTCTGTAAAGTATTTATCTAATCTAATTTTGAAGGAAGCAAGTGTCACTGCATCAGCGACATCCCCTGGTAGCATATTCCAATGTCCTACAACCCTTCTACTGAAAAATGACTGTCGTAGCCTAGTCCTACTTTGTTTCATAATGAGTTTATGCTGATGACCTCTACCTCGATTGTCCCTATTGAACTCAAACATACCCTTTAAATATCCAGAATGCTGACTATTTACAAATTTGAAGACTTCAATTAGATCTCCTCTTAGCCTTCTATATCTAAGTGAAAACATACCCAATTTCTTTAATCTATCTTCATAAGGTAAACTACCAAGACAATTAACCATTTTTGTTGCCCTTTTTTGAACTCTTTCTAACAACCAGCAATCTTTCTCATATGTTGGAGACCAGGCTTGTACACAATACTCCAAATGTGGTCTAACGTATGCACAATACAGTTTTGTTATTACCTTTTCACTCTTGTAGGAAACATTTCTGTTAATGGCCCCTAGCATTCTAAGTGCCTTTTTCCTAGCTTCTACAACCTGGTCTGACGCTGATAGTCTATTGTTTACCACGACACCTAAATCTCTTTCCTTTTCAATCTGCTCCATTTTCTGCCCACCCATTTCATACCTATGTTTACTGCTAACCCGTCCAGCGTGCATAATCTTACATTTACTCAAATTGAATTTCATCTGCCATGCTTCAGACCACTCAACTAGCTTGTCCAGATCTGATTGAAAAACATCCTGATCATGTTTTCCTCTAATAATCCTGACAACTTTTAGATCGTCTGCAAATTTCAAGACTTTGCTGTCTATACTGTTCTCAATTGCATTCACAAATATTATAAAAAGCAATGGGCCCAGGACTGAGCCCTGTGGAACCCCACTGAGAACCTCCTTCCATTGTGATTGGCACCCATTCAATATAACCCTTTGCTGGCGTCCTGAAAGCCACGTTTCTATCCAATCCAGAATCTTGCCCCTGATCCCATGAATTTTAAGTTGCAACCCCAGTCTTGTATGGGGGACTTTGTCAAATGCTTTACTGAAATCAAGAAAAGCTACATCTAGCTGTTTACCCTGATCAAAGCTATCTGTTGCAACATCCAAAAACTCCAGAAGATTAGTTAAACAAGAACGGCCCTTCCTAAAGCCATGCTGTGTATCCTTGATGAGTTCATTTTGCTCCAAGAATTCAACAATCTTATCTTTGATGATTGATTCAAGCACCTTGCAGACTAATGAGGTCAGACTAACTGGTCTATAGGTTTCCTCTTTACTTCTATCTCCCTTTTTATGAATAGGAACAACATTTGCTCTTTTCCAATCAAGTGGAATTTGACTATCTGCAAGTGATTTAGAAAATATTATGGCTAATGGAACCGACAACTCCCTTTCAGATTCTCTTAAAAGTCTAGCATGGATTTCATCAGGTCCTTCTGCCTTGTTAGGCCTTACTTTCTTTAGATATTCTAGAACAAGTTCACTACTTATGCCACCTAGCTCTCCTATAGTCTCCTCTGTCTCTAGCTCAGGCTGAAGTGCTGCAATACTACTCTGGTCCTCGATAATAAAGACAGATTGAAACTGATCATTAAGCACTTCAACCATTTCACTGTCCTTGCTAACTAACACATCATCTACCTTAAATGGACCTATATTTTTGGAAACTGTACTTAACTTATAAAAACTGAAGAACTTCTTATTATCTGCATTACAATGTCTAGCTAAATCAAGTTCCTTTGCCCTTTTAGCTGCTCTGACCTTTTTCTTAACTGAATTTCTTGCATTCTGGTAGGCCTTCTGATTTATATCTAGTGAAGATCCCTTCAAAATGCCAAATGCACTTCTTTTAGCTTGTGTAGCACTCCTTACTTCTGGGGTAAGCCAAACTGGATTGCCCTTGGTTCTGTTACGTTTATAGTTAGGTGAGATAGGAACTGGGCTTGATGTAAACAATGATCGTGGCGTACTGTTGGTATTATGATTCATTTACATGTTTTTTACCACAAGGGTTTGTCGCTGTATGTCTATCTGTTTATTTCTGTATTTTAGAGTTGAACTTTTAGGCATTCAACTTATGATTTTATCGTGTGCATCGTGTATATGTTTGTACCTGACGCAACAGCTTAAAAGCCAACGCCGTTGGATGCTGTTGAGATTCGCGAAATAAATAAATAAATAAATGACGTCATTTGTTTTTTAGAAAAAAAACTTTTTTTGACTAGATACGAATAAATAATTACCTTTTCTGTATTTCTGAAACAAAATTGGTCTAGGAACATGCCTTTTTATTTACATTTATCAATTTATGATTTTGAGGTTTTCTGACAGAGCAAAATCGCTGTTCTGGACGTGGTCGATCGAGGTCATTCACTTGACCTGTAAGGTCACTCGTTGACCCGAAACCTCAAAATTGCACACCGTTAGATTCCTCTCATGACAGGCAATATGTTGGTTCTTACCGCGTTGCTCTATGTTGCTTGGTTTGGAAGTTAACAGGGGGGTCTTTTTAGGACCCCCCGTGGGGCGAAGGTGAAAAAAGCTCCCGTAGGGCGAGGGTTAAACATTCGGCAATTTGTAGAATGTTTCAAATTCAATGGCGTCTGCTGACCTAATTGACCTATTGACCTAAGGTCAATTCTGATGAAACTTTGGCGACAGAAAATTCAATATTCTTTCGAATGTTGTTCTGCGCGTCAGTAGATTTTTTAGTTATCGAGATATATATATACGATATTATCAAGGACACTCATATATATATCCGAAATTTGACCTTTGGTGACATCTGGTGACATCAAAATTGACCTGACCTAAAATGACCGAAGTACTTTCGATAGAGTTTGTCTTGAGATATGTCTTGCGAGTCTTGAGATGTCTTGAGATACCGGTTTCCGCTTGTCGCTTCGTTGCGTGTTCTTTAGATCTTAAGGGGTGGGGGGGGGAATCAACCCCCCCCCCCCCCTCTCCCCCGGCAGTTCGTTGTTGGCACGAACCCCCGGCAGTGCGCGTGTTAACCCTCGCCCTACGGGAGCTTTTTTCACCTTCGCCACACGGGGGTCCTAAAAAGACCCCCCTGTTAACTTCCAAACCAAGCAACATAGAGCAACGCGGTAAGAACCAACATGTTGCCTGTCATGTTTGGAATCTAACGGTGTGCAATTTTGAGGTTTCGGGTCAACGAGTAACCCTCCAGGTCAAGTGAATGACCTCGATCGACCACGTCCAGAACAGCGATTTTGCTCTGTCAGAAAACCTCAAAATGAGAAATTGATAAATGTAAGTAAAAAGGCATGTTCCTAGACCAGTTTTGTCTCAGAAATACAGAAAATGTAATTATTGTTTCGTGTCTGGTCAAAAACAAATCATTTTTGTTTTTAATGACGTCATGGATGTCTAACACTTAGGGAGCCATCACTCAGTCAAAAATAGAGATATTTCTTTCAAATTTGGTTTGAATATTATCCATACTTAGTTCTCTCACATATATTCCGTTTTTTTACATCTTTGACATTTTGATTTTGTGGTGATTTTTCCTACAAAATCAGTTTTTGTTCATTTTGGGGGTCAAAACCACAAAATTTCGAAAATCCGAGATAACTATTTTAAAGAAAATGACATTTTATATCTTTGGTTAATTGCGTTTACGATTTGCTTCAAAACTCTGTTTTCTACGATTTTTGTATCGTTTTACCACCAACATGACGTCATCAAAATATCATTATGCCCCAAATTTGCCAACCAATTTAAATGAACTTTTTACAGCATACGTATAATTGTTGAATACTTGGCTACTGACAATTTCAGCAAGATACGCCGCATGTCTAAAAAGTTATGCAAGAAAAACCTCAGGGGGGGTCGTTTAAGGACCCTCCCCGTAGGGTGAGGGTTAACCCTATTTGTAACAGGGTGGGGGCGGATTCCGCCCCCACCCCTCATGTTTTTCGCAGATATCTCCAGAACAGCTGGGAGCAGATCCATGAGATTTCGGGACTTTTCCCAAAATCCATTTGACATTCGGTGTCAAAATTTTGAGTTCTTAACCTGAACAGAGGCGGTTCCAGGGCACGTTTTTGGGAGGATTCAGCAGCGACATTTAGCGATGATAAGGAAATGCGATCTTCATGGTTTCTTCCTAACTACCTCAAGTATAAAGGAGTTACATCGGTTTACGGTGATTGAAGCAAGTGAAAATTAGTTGATGTTAATGAAATATCATACAAATTGCATGGCAGAGGCGGTTTCAGGGGCTTGCAAAAGGGAGGTTTCTAGGAAGTATTCAATGCTTGGCGGGAAGCCAATAGAACAATGTAAGGGGCATTTGTAGCTATCAAGATGTAAAAGATAGATTTTACTTCCAATATTTGCATAATTTATTACACATAGAGTTGCAGGGGCGTGTTCAGGCACATGAAAAGGGGATCACTGGCAGGGTGATGACGATTTCTAGCGATTACGACGCAATAGAAGGGTATTTTATAATGATATATGCACATAGGAGGAGAAGAGAGGGAATAACGTCATTTTGTTGCAGAGGCGCGCTCAGGAATGGAAGAAAAGGGGTCATATTATTGCAAGGTAACTAAGATGCATGGGCCTACAATGACATAACATACTGCAGTTTGCGGATGAAACATGCACCACAGGGTACTCTACGAACGATTATAAGATAATAGGCGAGTCCAGGAAGGGTAAAAAGGAGGGCGGGGGGGTAAACAATGTGAATTGAAGTTGTAAGTGAAATAGTCACTGTTGACTATTTAGTATCATAATAGCGGATAATATACCTATCAAAAGGTCTTGCGCCTCCCCAGTTTTGATCCGGGATACGCCTATGATGATGTACATCATGCAAAAAGGAACTATCTACAATCAGTAACGTATTTATAGTGTTGTGTAGCAAATTGCCTGCGGTTAATATTTGTTCCTATTTGACCTACCTTTTTCACTAACCTGGTACTGCCTATGGCAAAAAATATGTTTTATAACTTCTTCTTTTCTTCTAATGTCACAATAACACAAGATGTCATTTTTTTTTTTTTAAACATCAGAAAATGGTTTTATTACGGATTTACTTCACCCCCATATTGAGTGACCTGCATACGCCTATGATTTTGAATTTTCCAAAGACACCGTCATATATTCATTTCCAATACAATCTCTATCGATCCCCATCGGTTGCGTTAAAATCGGTTGATAAACATGACAGCTGTGTTCGATCACACATACCTCTAAAATTTGTATTTTTTGCCACCCTGTTGCCCCCCTATCAAACATTTCGGATTTGTTTTTTAGAAATGCAGATCGTGTTGAGGGGAATCAAACACCGTTTGATTTTCGCAAATCAAAGGAGTAGATCTCGAGATCTCTGGAAGGGGGACCTGGCTCCCCTAGTGAGCACTGCCAACACTATCAGTTCTTGTTTCTGCCACCAAAGGCAGGTCCGTTCGTGCCCCTGAGCCCAATCAGGGGCGTGGGACTTACTTTGAAGTTGGGGGGCGAACTTTTTGGCAATACTACGGCACAAATTAATACTGAAGTGAAGCAACGTGTGTCGCTCTTTGCCATAACCAATGCTGTGTATTGCCAATAATAGAATGTCATATTAATATTTAAGGACATCCACATGGGGATCAACTATCAATGTCATAAGGAAATGTGTCGCCAAACAAGCAAAAAAACTGGAGAATATCTAGTAAACATGAAGAAGGACCGACACTGGAACTAAGGTCACAAAAAGTTGGAAAATCATAACTAGAGCTTTCATCGTGCCTGAATCCAGAACCGGCGGGCTTGACTGACTCCCGAACCTGAGGTAGCTGGTTAGGTGATGTGCCGGGCTCGCACCAAGTTGACCATGGGAAAGTCATGCCTTTAGCATATATTTGGTGTCAGTTCCATACTTGGCTTCAACCGAGTTATGCTATGCCGTTTTTTACGGTGTTATGGTCAATGTTGCGGGCACATCTTTATGAATTATCGATATACACTGATTTTTTTTACAAGGGTACTAGCATTCAACAGTGTTTTTTACGAAATACAACAGTACAACTACTGTTGAATGCTTGTAACATAAACACTGCATTGTTCAAGGCTTGTCGGCATCTAATTCCTGTAATAAACTACAAGGTATCTACTACGTGGTCTAGGAACCAGTGATCACAATATGGTTAAATTCAATATCTCATCAGAAATGAGGCCCAAAGATAACCTTATTATGGTTCCAAACTTCAGCCGGGCTGATTTTGATGGTATTAGAAATGACCTCGCACAGATAAAATGGAATGTTGAGTTGGCAGGTTTAGATGCATGTGAGGCCTGGAATGTTTTCAAAGCTAGATTAAGCCAAATTCAAAATCGGCATATACCCCTCAGGCACAAACGTAACAGAACCAAGGGCAATCCAGTTTGGCTTACCCCAGAAGTAAGGAGTGCTATACAAGCTAAAAGAAGTGCATTTGGCATTTTGAAGGGATCTTCACTAGATATAAATCAGAAGGCCTACCAGAATGCAAGAAATTCAGTTAAGAAAAAGGTCAGAGCAGCTAAAAGGGCAAAGGAACTTGATTTAGCTAGACATTGTAATGCAGATAGTAAGAAGTTCTTCAGTTTTTTTAAGTTAAGTACAGTTTCCAAAAATATAGGTCCATTTAAGGTAGATGATGTGTTAGTTAGCAAGGACAGTGAAATGGTTGAAGTGCTTAATGATCAGTTTCAATCTGTCTTTACTATCGAGGACCAGAGTAGTATTGCAGCACTTCAGCCTGAGCTAGAGACAGAGGAGACTATAGGAGAGCTAGGTGGCATAAGTAGTGAACTTGTTCTAGAATATCTAAAGAAAGTAAGGCCTAACAAGGCAGAAGGACCTGATGAAATCCATGCTAGACTTTTAAGAGAATCTGAAAGGGAGTTGTCGGTTCCATTAGCCATAATATTTTCTAAATCACTTGCAGATAGTAAAATTCCACTTGATTGGAAAAGAGCAAATGTTGTTCCTATTCATAAAAAGGGAGATAGAAGTAAAGAGGAAAACTATAGACCAGTTAGTCTGACCTCATTAGTCTGCAAGGTGCTTGAATCAATCATCAAAGATAAGATTGTTGAATTCTTGGAGCAAAATGAACTCATCAAAGATACACAGCATGGCTTTAGGAAGGGCCGTTCTTGTTTAACTAATCTTCTGGAGTTTTTGGATGTTGCAACAGATAGCGTTGATCAGGGTAAACAGCTAGATGTAGCTTTTCTTGATTTCAGTAAAGCATTTGACAAAGTCCCCCATACAAGACTGGGGTTGCAACTTAAAATTCATGGGATCAGGGGCAAGATTCTGGATTGTATAGAAACGTGGCTTTCAGGACGCCAGCAAAGGGTTATATTGAATGGGTGCCAATCACAATGGAAGGAGGTTCTCAGTGGGGTTCCACAGGGCTCAGTCCTGGGCCCATTGCTTTTTATAATATTTGTGAATGCAATTGAGAACAGTATAGACAGCAAAGTCTTGAAATTTGCAGACGATCTAAAAGTTGTCAGGATTATTAGAGGAAAACATGATCAGGATGTTTTTCAATCAGATCTGGACAAGCTAGTTGAGTGGTCTGAAGCATGGCAGATGAAATTCAATTTGAGTAAATGTAAGATTATGCACGCTGGACGGGTTAGCAGTAAACATAGGTATGAAATGGGTGGGCAGAAAATGGAGCAGATTGAAAAGGAAAGAGATTTAGGTGTCGTGGTAAACAATAGACTATCAGCGTCAGACCAGGTTGTAGAAGCTAGGAAAAAGGCACTTAGAATGCTAGGGGCCATTAACAGAAATGTTTCCTACAAGAGTGAAAAGGTAATAACAAAACTGTATTGTGCATACGTTAGACCACATTTGGAGTATTGTGTACAAGCCTGGTCTCCAACATATGAGAAGGATTGCTGGTTGTTAGAAAGAGTTCAAAAAGGGCAACAAAAAAGATTAATTGTCTTGGTAGTTTACCTTATGAAGATAGATTAAGGAAATTGGGTATGTTTTCACTTAGATATAGAAGGCTAAGAGGAGATCTAATTGAAGTCTTCAAATTTGTAAATAGTCAGCATTCTGGATATTTAAAGGGTATGTTTGAGTTCAATAGGGAAAATCGAGGTAGAGGTCATCAGCATAAACTCATTATGAAACAAAGTAGGACTAGGCTACGACAGTCATTTTTCAGTAGAAGGGTTGTAGGACATTGGAATATGCTACCAGGGGATGTCGCTGATGCAGTGACACTTGCTTCATTCAAAATTAGATTAGATAAATACTTTACAGAGAAGGGATTAGTTCATAAATACTCGTGGGATTAGCCTTCTTTTATGCAGGTAGAGTAAGGTGATTTGAAGGGGCGAGACTGGTGGAGGGGGGGGGGGGGGGGATGGGGGGGGGGGGGGGTGCAACCTCGGATGGGCCCAAGAGGCTCTTTGTTGCACTTTTCTTTTATGTCTTTTATGTCTTTATGTCTACGGCAGTAGTTTAGATCGTCGTGACGTCACTACCTTTAAACGCAACACCATTGCTTTGCCCTTGTAGATCTGCTGCAAACATTTTGCGCAGTGCATGGGGCCGGCCAGGCCTGGCCAGGCCCATGTTGTCATGTTGTATAGCCTTGGTCAGGCCTGACAAGCTGCAGCGCGTCGGCGTGTCTCAGCGACCGCCATTATTCGAAGGGATTCCCAGAGGCAGGTGGCGTGGTGGCGGTTTTTATTTTGTGAAGTAACAGCGTTGGTGTGGTGGCACACAGACGTCAGATAGGAAAGTTATTTTATTGTGTTCTTATGTCCGGAAAAATTTAGAAGTTATGTTTCAGGAATGCTGTATCAGTCGGACTATCTGGTATGTTTCCATATCTTAGGTTATCATTTTGGTAAACCCTTCCGAAGATGGAATGCTAGCTTCAGTATTTGATATATCATATATATAGTACCTATATGAGTCAATGCTAACTCATATACCTTGAATTACTTTAACATTTCAGGGAGTAGGTATGGAGGCTTATTCAAGCCTATATGGACCGGATCATTAATGAACTGAACTGGGAACTGAGAACTCTGTTTGTAGACAGCTATAAAAAATGGATATCTCCAATGGGAATCTAGCCGAGCCAGGATTTGAATGTGATCATAGACCAGTCTGCAAAGTAGGGCACTTCTCAACAAAATTATGTCGGTGCGCATGAGATTTATGTGCATTATTCAGATTTTTGTCATGCACAGAATGCAACTCTCATGCGCATGCTAGGTGCGTGCACCCTCCGACATGCACAGTACTGGGCCAGTCTGCAAAGCAGGGCACTTCTCGACAAAATTCTGTTGGTGCGCATGAGATTTATGCGCATTATTCAGATTTTTCATGCGCAGAATGCAACTCATGTGCACGCTAGGTGTGTGCACCCACCGACATGCACAGTACTGGGACCGCAGCAAGGCAAGGACCCCGGGGTTAACCATTACGGCGTAAAAAAAAAACAATGTAATAAGCTAGGTGCACCAAATTTGTCACAAAAACTTCATAATTGTCTCATCTTTGGCTTCCATTTTTTACTATCGAAGGAACAAACATACTTTTAATCTTGGGCAATTAAATGTTCAGTAACTAACTTTTTTTTAAGTGATTTCCATTTGTCTCAAATATATGCATTTTTGTCATGTCTTGAGTTGTACACTTGAGGTATCTGAGTTTTTCCTTTTTTAGTGTGCATGGATCAAAGCCGAGTGCGCATCCATGCGCACACTTTGATCCCACATGCACAGAAGCATGCTGCAAAAGTGTTGGAGGAGGACACTGTCTGACAAATGGCCGTTCACCGAGGATTCCGGCGTACCCCGCAAGGTACGGCTATTTTAAGTAATTTATTGATCGGTGTTTGTGTTTCTGTTTCAGGACAATATGACGTTCCTTGTCCAGTACAGGAAATCCAAGAAACTCCTGCCCAAACTAGCAACCCCTCTCTTCCATGAACGCCTCTTAAAGTCATTCCCGGAGTTGCGGTGCAAAACATTCCGCATCAAAGTATACTCGGCTGTATTTGACGAATATGTCGACCTCGATGACGTAGAAGAGGCTGCAGATGGCAGCAAACTATTCGTGGAACTTTGAGGTAGACTACTGGCAATCATTGAGTTCTCGTAAATACAGATTTATGATGGGCCAAACTCCTTCACTGATCAAATATCGATTTGAACATCAAACGTTTGAATGAATGTGTGCCGTGTGACAATTAGGCCGTTATTCAATTGTGAAGAAAAATAATTCAGGAAATGGCGTTCTGTACCTCATGACCGTGGCCGTCGCACATTGTCCATGGTATTATATTAATCATCATCCTTGTTTTTTTTTTAATAGATAAATGTGATACAGGCATCAAAGAAATTGGGTCATTGACATCAGCCACAGGGCATCTGTGTAAATGACAATTACAAGGTAACTTAATAACTAGGTAGCGCGGGTTTGCCGCTTCAACACAGGGCAATGGGTGCATGGTTTGACAACTAAGTAAAAAATATCTCCTAAACCAGACATATTTTGCTTAAGCATTATATACCATTGGTAATTAATTTAATTATAAAACGTTTCCAACAATTGAACATTTTCATAAGCATCCAATAAGAAATTCGTGTCTGCGGTAATTAGATGAGGCGGCAACGCCCTTATACATTAAGATTCCCGTTAACCACAGGCGACCAAACTGGCGCAGCTGACGCTATTGCAATTAGATGAGGCGGCAATGTACTTATACATTGAGGTTCCTGTTAACTTCCTGTCAGTAGAACTAACCAAACCCGCAGCAGACGCTGTTGTAATTGGATGAGGCAGCAATGCACTTATACATTGAGGTTCCTGTTAACTCTTTGCTATTCGGTATCTCCTTAATCGGAGGACCAAACATCAGCTGGCACGACTTTCTTTTGATGCATCAAACCCGCACCCCCCTGTGACAATTAGTGATGTTGCTTGAAAGGTATGCTCACTTGAAATTATTCACCTCCATTGAACCATCACATCCAATATTAATGGCATCTTCCGTTTCCACCACCATTAACTTTTCTCATTCAAATATTATTTGTACATGCATTGTTTGTTGCGGCAGACTGAATGCAATGTTCGTTATTTAAATGTTGTTAAAATATCAAATACAATTTAAGTATTGATGCCAAGGAGACCGTGCTTTCATTGTGAACGTCATTTATTGAAAACTGCTTATATTGCAGATTGCTACATGTTATTTTACTAATTGCAGTGGAAGCAAACAATAGTGTTGGTAACCTTTGCTAGTATAGGTAATTGTGCTATGTGTACTTCTTAACCTGACATTTTTTGTTCTGAAATGCCAGTAAAAGTCGATAATTTTGGTAATTGCCTATGAAGCAGAGTGGTTGCTATTATTCGAAAGTAATGTATTTTGCTTGAGTCATTTTGAACGATGTAATTAGCATTACCATGGTTGTGTCTCCATACAATGTTGATCTGTATTTCAGTGATGAAGTGCCTGATCCTGGGGCAAACGCGGCGAAAGAGTCGGGCGACCAGTCAGCAGTCGCCTTCGAACGCTGTTCTGGACGTCATGTCTTCGAGCACATCTGGTGCGGCGTCCCAGCAGAGGTAGGAGTATGATTGATATCCTACTATTCCTGGATACTATTACTCAATAATAATACCATTTTCCTCTCTTTTGAATGCTTGAATGACATTTTTTTAATCAAATATCAAATCAAAATTTAATATCAAATCAAATCAAATACTCCCTGCCACCAAAATTCAAATATTTGTCGAGCCACATCGTATCTTGTGATCATGCAGCTAAAGTTGTTGTGGCTAATGTAAACACTAATTTCAATTGCGATTTAATAAATAATGTAATATATAATATGTAGATACTAGGTATATAGGGTGTTTAGATATGTTATATGTAATATGTGTATAGTGCAAGCATCATACCGGCACCTACCATACCCCCAAAATGTATGACAGTACGGAAGTATTGCACCTCTAGTCTCAATCCTCCTTAAATCCCATCGCCACTCACTCAGGGTGTAGTCAGTCTCAAAAGTATTGCAATTTCTTTCGGAAATTTTCTGAAATTTGCATTTAAATAACTTACATTGCATTCAGTCTGCCACAACAAACAATGCATGTACAAGATAATATTTGCAGGATAAAAAAAATGAGACAGCAGAGACAGCAGAGACAGCAGAGACAGCAGACAGACAGCAGACAGACAGACAGACAGACAGACAGACAGACAGACACAGACAGACACAGACAGACAGACAGACAGACAGACAGACAGACAGACAGACAGACAGACAGACAGACAGACAGACAGACAGACAGACAGACAGACAGACAGACAGACAGACAGACAGACAGACAGACAGACAGACAGACAGACAGACAGACAGGACAGACAGACAGACAGACAGACAGACAGACAGACAGACAGACAGACAGACAGACAGACAGACAAACAGCCAGACAGACAGACAGACAGACAGACAGACAGACAGACAGACAGACAGACAGACAGACAGACAGACAGACAGACAGGACAGACACATACACAGACACCGACAGACACCGACAGGACACCGACAGACACCGACAGACACCGACAGACACCGACAGACACCGACAGACACCGACAGACACCGACAGACACCGGCAGACACCGACAGACACCGACAGACACCGACAGACACCGACAGACACGACAGACACCGACCGACACCGACCGACACCGACCGACACCGACCGACACCGACCGACACCGACCGACACCGACCGACACCGACCGACACCGACCGACACCGACCGACACAGACCGACACAGACCGACACAGACCGACACAGACCGACACAGACAGTCCAGACAGACAGGAATGTTTACATATTATTCTTATATTTCAAATCCATTTGTGTCATTTAACAGCTTTTAACCATCGCTTTTGTATTATAGAGGATCTTCTAGGTGATCTTTTGTATTATTATAGGTATAGATGGTTATGGGTGAGGGATGTAATGTGATCTTTTAAGTATGTGAATGCGTGTGGTTTTATCTGTGTGACTTCGCCCATAAATGGTTCACCCCGTCGGCGATGATGTTAAATAAATAAAATAAAATAAATAAAATATCCCGCCATCATTATTGTATGGGATTGGCGTCGCTAATTATCTAATAATAAATAATTATTTATTATTAATTATTTATATTTATTTGTATTTATTAGCTAATAATAATTATTAAAAATTATG
>JAXIVJ010011331.1:0-43909 GCA_036785665.1 Chirona hameri
GGGAGGGGGGCGTGGCCCCACTCCCCCCCCACCTCCTGGATCCGCCAGTGTGCGAGTGGTCAGCCTGGTCACGACGGCAGGCCTCACGCCCCGGGTCAGGGGAGGGGGGGGTGGGTGTGGTAGCTCTTCGAGGACTCAAGCCCCGGTCAGAAGGGAGGGGGGGGGGGGGTGGGGGGGCAGCTTCCCGAGGACTCAGCCCGCGTCAGGGGGGAGGGGGGGGGGGGGGAGGGGGGGGCAGCTCTCGAGGCCTCAGCCCCGGGTCATGGAGGAGGGGGGGGGGTGGTGCTAGCTCTTCGAGCCTCGAGCCCCGGTCAGGGGGAGGGAGGGGGGGGGCAGCTCTCGAGGACCTCAGCCCCGGTCAGGAGGGGAGGGGGTGGGCAGCTCTCGAGGACTCAGCCCCGTGTCTAGGGGGTAAGGGGGAGGCAGCTCTCGAGGACTCAGCCCCGGTCAGGCGGTGAGGGGGGACTCGAGGACCTCAGACTCAGCCCGTCGACAGGGGGGAGGGGGGGAGGGGGGGGGGTGCAGCTCTCGAGGGTCTCAGCCCCGTCAGGCGGAGAGGAGGAGGGGGGGGGGGGTGGGAGGAGGGGGGCAGCTCTCGAGGAACTCAGCCCCGTCAGTGGGGAGGGGGGGGGGGGGGGCAGCTCTCGAAGGTCTCAGCCCGGGTCAGGGGGAGGAGGGGGTGGTGGGGGGGGGCAGCTCTCGAGTCCTCAGCCCCGGTCAGGGGGAGGGGGGGGGGGGGGGCAGCTCTCGTGCGCCGATGGCCGTCTAATGACTCTGGCCGTGTGAGCGATGATCAGAGCAGGTGACCTCTGCTCTCTGCTCTGCTGCACAGCGTGCACACTGATCAACACATAGTCAGCATAGTGCACATAACACAGTACATTGCGTAGTACGTAGTGGGCAGTGCATAGTCCAATAACATAATGCGACAGTACACAGTGCAAAGTTCACACTGCACAGTGACACAGTGCAAAGTTCACAGTGCACAGTACACAGTGCAAAGTTCACACTGCACAGTACACGAGCAAAGTTCACACTGCACAGTACACAGTGCAAAAGTTCACAGTGCACAGTCCATCACAGATGCAAGATTCACACTGCACAGTACACAGTGCAAAGTTCACACTGCACAGTACACAGTGCAAAGGTTCACAGTGCACAGTACACAGTGCAAAGTTCACACTGCACAGTACACAGTGCAAAGTTCACAGTGCACAGTACACAGTGCAAAGTCACACACTGCACAGTACACAGTGCAAAGTTCACAGTGCACAGTACACAGTTGCAAAGTTCAACACTGCACAGTACACAGTGCAAAGTTCACACTGCACAGTACACAGTGCAAAGTTCACAACTGCACAGTACACAGTGCAAAGTTCACACTGCACAGTACACAGTGCAAAGTTCACACTGCACAGTACACAGTGCAAAGTTCACAGTGGCACAGTACACAGTGCAAAGTTCACACTGCACAGTACACAGTGCAAAAGTTCACAGTGCACAGTACACAGTGCAAAGTCACACTTCAGTGCACAGTACACAGTGCAAAGTTCACACTTGACCAGTACACAGTTGCAAAAGTTCACCACTGCACAGTACACAGTGCAGGAGTTTCACAGACTGCACAGTACACAGTGGCAAAGTTCACAACTGCTACATGACAGAACACAGTGCAAAGTTCACAGTGCACAGTACACAGTGCAGAGTTCACACTGCACAGTACCCAGTGCAAAGTTCACACTGCCACAGTACACAGTGCAAAGTTCACAAGTGCAACAGTACACACGTGCAAAGTTCACACTGCACAGTACACAGTGCAAAGTTCACAGTGCAACAGTACACAGTGCAAAGTTCACACTGCACATTACACAGTGCAAAGTTTCACAGCGCACAGTACACAGTGCAAAGTTCACAACTGCACAGTACACAGTGCAAAGTTCACACTGCAACAGTACACAGTGCAGAGTTCACACTGCACAGTACACAGTGCAAAAGTTCACACTGCACAGTACACAGTGCAAAGTTCACACTGCACAGTACACAGTGCAAAGTTCACATTGCACAGTACACAGTGCAAAGTTCACACTGCACAGTACACAGTGCAAAGTTCACACTGCACAGTACACAGTGCAAAGTTCACACTGCACAGTACACAGTGCAAAGTTCACAGTGCACAGTACACAGTGCAAAGTTCACAACTGCACAGTACACAGTACAAAGTTCACACTGCACAGTACACAGTGCAAAGTTCACACTGCAACAGTACACTAGTGCAAAGTTCACACTGCACAGTACACAGTGCAAAGTTCACGACTGCACAGTACACAGGGCCAAAGTTCACCACTGCACCACAGTACACAGTGCAAAGTTACATTGCACAGTACACAGTGCAAAGTTCACACTGCACAGTACACAGTGCAAAGTTCACACTGCACAGTACACAGTGCAAAGTTCACAGTGCACAGTACACAGTGCAAAGTTCACACTGCACAGAGGGCATGGCCCACCTTATTGGTATTTGTTTTCTAATATAACTATCTAATGTCATGAACACCAACTAGTTCGCATTATTCTACTCCAATATGTTGTCGATTGTCACAGTAGCGTTGGTATAATGATTATTTTTGTAACAACTTAGCTATGCCTCAGGGGTGTAGGATCCTATTCAGTTGTGAGGGCTTCAGCCCCCCCCCCCCCCCAACTTGGACGAGGAAGTAGGTAAATCCGGGGAGAAATGTGTATTTTGTGGATTTTGATGGTACTTTAAACAATTTTTCCCAGCTCAGCCTCCCCAAACAAATCAAAACTTTCTGGAGAAGCTACACCCCTCCTATGCTTAGTCTAGGATTTTTGTTAGCAACAATTACGAAGACATCATTCGAGAGTGGCAATGGAAGTATAGTGTTATCTAACGCACGTAGCGTGTGGTTGTTTAGAAGCAGCAGGGAAAGCAGCCTACGTTGTCGCCGAATATGGTGCCAGCATAGACTCAAGCGTTTGATGAAATATGAGGACGAGCCGTATACTTTGGACAGGTAATGGATTTTCCCAAATTAACGTCATGATTTGCCGGACTTTTCTGGCTCTTAATACCGGTTTAGCACTTCTGGGTGAAAGATGGAGCAAATACATGCGATAATTACGACCATTCATAACCATTTTCTGGTGGACGCGGTTCAAGTCATCACATACATTCGCACGTAAATCCCGGGACAAATTACGTTTCCGTTCCGTGTCATGTTTTACAATCGCGTTTAATCATAATGCAGATAGCCCAGTAAAACGCTGTTTCTACTAATTATAACAGCTTCTGGTAATGCCGGTGATTATACTGGCGTCACAAACTCCACCTAGGCAGCGGGTGAACTTCAGACCAGGCGTCTGGGAGGACTGTTCACCCATTCTGTGAGAGGTACCAGACCGACGCGGCGGCGGCCGCAGCAGCAGGCAGGCAGGGAAGGAGGCAGGCAGAGCACCACAAACGACACGTGGACGCCCGCCTTCCGCTGCCCCAAATACTCGAAATTTATGTATTATTTTGGTGTCGCGGCTTCCCGCGCGGGTGACAGCGCACCACGTGGGAGAGCTGTCCGGTTTCCCCGTGATGACCCGGCGACCTGTGCCGCGCCGCCGGGCCGCCGCCGGATGACACGCTTCCGGCGCAGACGCCGACGTCCGGCCGCCACCGACACCGTGGGAAAACGGCCGGCGCGTCGGCAGCGACGGTCGCCGCTCAGCGACGATGACCCCCGAGGCATCTCCCGTGGTGTCTGCTGCCCCCGAGGCATCTCCCGTGGTGTCTGCTTCCCCGAGGCATCCCCTGTGAGGCATCCCCTTCCGCTGCCCCAAATACTCGACATTTATGTATTATTTTGGTGTCGCGGCTTCCCGCGCTCACCTGCTGCTGCCGTCAAAACAAGTTGTATTCGTTAAATAGAATGTTTCACCTTTCTTAAAGTTGTCAAATATACGCTGGTTGTACTAGACAATATGAAGTCAGTGCTGCTGAAAACGATGGTGATATTTTTAACTCGAAAAGTCACTTAACTTTATACAAATTAAGTTTTTAGATTTGGGTGAATGACGGCATTATTGAGCTATAGACCGCCGCTGATTGGCTGACGAAATGGGATTGGCTGAAAACGTGTCTGTCAGCCAATCAGCGGCTGCACCAGCCTGGAATCATTTTGAAAATGGTAAATTAAATTGCTTAAAAACGGTTAAGTTTTGGGAAAAATGACCTTAGTAATTTAGACATTTCAATATCGGCCCAAGATAATGGCTATCTCAGTTTAAAACTGATACAAAGGTGAAACATTCCCTTTAAAGGAAATCAGTCACTTTTATAATGGGGTTTAAACTGATATAGTAGTTTTGAAGGCCATATCGAGAACTCGCTTACGGTTGTAAGCATCTCCTGACGATTATATTTTATGTTTTATCCTGAAATGTGGTGCGTCGTCGACAATTTTGTCTCTTTGTCGAGGAGTTGCATACGGTAACATGCGTTAAAAGCAGCGTTACTATTCCAGCGGCGTATTTTGTTTAGTAGACCAAGAAGTGCGAAATCTACGTACCTGTCATACTCAGGGAGCCATAAGTCAGTAAAAAATATAGATATGGCTTTGAAATTCGGCTTGGGCATCGTCCATTCTTGGTTCTCCAATATGTTTTCCGGGGTTTGAATATTGCTTGAGAATTGTGATTTTGTGACATTTAAAGAAGTCAAGTTTTCCATCACAAAATCAAATTTTTCAAATATATTAAAAAACCGGAAGATATGTTGGAGAACCAAGTATGGACGATGCCCAAACCGAATTTCGAAGCAATATCTATATTTTTGACTGACTGATGGCTCCCTAAGGAGAAGTGCCACATCTGACATACCTTACTCTGTCGGCAGAGACAGAGAGGCTAGACAGAATAGGACAGCTAGAGCCTAGAGGGCCGCACTCCAGTTTGACCACATCCGTAACGTTGACGTGGGATAAACTTAGAAACAAAATGCAGCAGATGTTTCTCGCCGTCAGTGCGTCATTTTAACGACGACGCGCCAAGCAGACAACTGCTACCAAATTTACCCAATTGAAGTTTTCCATTATATTTCATAGAACTAAAAAGGAATAGGAAGGAAAAGAAAGGTATACGATACTGCTATAAAGGCAAAGCTATATAATACTTATATGACATGCTATAAAAGAAAACCATGCACAAAATGAAAGTGACATAAGGAGGCTTTCATATTTTAGTAAACTTTCTGTGAAGAAAATTGAAAGAGCTCATTTTTAGGGAAACATCTGTCCCGCCAAAGTTGGGGAGGGGGGGGGGGGGCAGCATCTGGCCCCTCGGTCCAGATGCTGGGGGAGGTAATCCCCTTTCCCCCTGCCCCCCCTGTTTCCGGCCCTGCTTCAGAGGTCATCAAATGCCAAAAAGGCTACCTGTAGCAAAAACAGTTTTCGTTAATAACTTTTTTATGTAATCAAGATAGGGCCATCATTTTTACGTCATCGTGTTTGTCTCGTCAAGGCGCTTCGAATCACACTCTATTGCCTATTGCAAGTGGTTTAGGTCAAATTTAAAATTTGACCTCAGTTCAAGGTCATCAAAGGTCATATGGCAATCCATGTGTGATGTGGGTCACACTGCACATATTCGGAAGAGGCTCGGCGAGATAAACACAGTGGTATCGGTCACACATCTGTATCTTTATTCAATCAAAAGGTATTGACAAAAACGTGTTGGTGACGTCAGATGATCTCAGATGTATGGGTCTTGTATGGGTTACTGAGCAAAAACCTAGTGAGGGTGCGGACAAGCTCCCGGGTGGCGAGACACCGCTCAGTGTCTGCAGAGTGCAGCGACAGCGATTTGTGTTATCGCAGGTGATCAGTGGACACTGTAGGGTGTCTCAAAAAACAACTTTTATTTAAATGTTTAGGTGCTCAGGGCTACTCTGGTTCTCCAGTTAATGGCGAGTTCAGTGGTGCAATTTTTATCGGAATCGGAACTATGGTTGCGAGTCGCAGAGATCTTAAAGTTAAGAGTTTTTAAAGCCATTTCTGCCCTAGAACGAGATTAGCAAAACGCCATAAAAATGTATGCAACATCGAACGGCAGGCATTAAACGAGGTCCTCGGCGCTCTCTTATCGTGTTATTAAATTTTCGACTATTAAATCAAGTTGACACGTGTCGTTTGACGGGAGGAGGGGGGGGGGGGGAGGACACTGCTTAAAAGTTTGTGTTGCAAACCAGGCCAAGATGGATATAAAATAAATCCAGATGACCAAATGAATGCGATAAAATGTGAGCTTTCTATGATCTCATCTGATCTGACTTCTTGGGCCCATTCTCTTTTGCTTCAATCCGATCAAAATAAGAAGAAAATGTCATGCCCTTTCAAATCAATGATGTGAAATGCAAACCTTCACATTGCATCAACATTCCAACACACAATCATTGTAATCGCATTTTATTGCACATAATCACGATCCATACTGCACAGGTCGGCCATTCACATTCCACATTTTCATGTTATTTCTTGCACGATCCCGATGCGATAGAATGCCGCACCTACCCATATAACATCACAGCTTTCCCAGCGTACGCTTATCAAAGTTGCAGACTTTCTGTCTGTGGGCTTCCACCTCTTGCAGAAGCCACTGCAGTTGCTCCTCGTCGTCGGTCACTGTGCTTGCGAACGCCTCAATCGTTGCCACGCCCCGCGATCTGTCACACCATTAGTCACCTGCGCACACTTCACGAAATCACGGTAATACAGATAGTCAGCATCGGCTTCCCACTCGGAGACTGGCTTGCTTAGCCACTGGCCAGTCTCCGTATGAAGTAGCTGGAATATCAGCCAGGAAGACTCATCGACCAGATCAGACAACTTTGTTTCCAAGTCGACGAAGGGTGCGACATCTTCGAAATCATCTGGTACCGACAGAGAGATCATCTTCGCAGCCATGGTAGCATTGTCATCATCACCGACTTGTCCCGACGCTAAACATAACACGACTGTCTCTGGCCGCAAGTAGCTCATGTGGCGGCGCATTACCGCCAGCGCTGCGTCGGCCACCGACTTGTCAACGGCCCGGTAACGCAGCAGGTCCTGGTACAGACGCCCGGTAACGCAGCAGGTCCTGGTACAGCGGCCCGGTAACGCAGCAGGTCCTGGTACAGCGGCCCGGTAACGCAGCAGGTCCTGGTACAGCGGCCCGGTAACGCAGCAGGTCCTGGTATAGCGGCCCGGTAACGCAGCAGGTCCTGGTACAGCGGCCCGGTAACGCAGCAGGTCCTGGTACAGCGGCCCGGTAACGCAGCAGGTCCTGGTACAGCGGCCCGGTAACGCAGCAGGTCCTGGTACAAACGCAAATCGTGACCAGGTGCGTCAACGGACACCAGGGCGGACAGCCAAGCGGGCACGTAGAGGAGCCTGACAAACTGTGTCATCCTCTGCAGCAGTAGCATCATCTCAGCACTGTACCCCATCTGGCGGCCGAGCAGGAACATCTTGGTGTAGTAGATTATCTGGAAGGTCAGTTCAATTTGCGTCTGTACCAGGACCTGCTGCGTTACCGGGCCGTCGACAAGCCGGTGGCCGACGCAGCGCTGGCGGCAATGCGTCGCCACATGAGCTACTTGCGGCCAGAGACAGTCGTGTTAGGTTTAGCGTCGGGACAAGTCGGTGATGATGACAATGCTACCATGGCTGCGAAGATGATCTCTCCGTCGGTACCATCGGTCTGCTCGAATATCTCTTGCCAGGCCTGAGCGGGCCCCAGGCTGGCCTTAGAGGGTCATTGTCTAGGCCGGGAAGAGCCTGGTGGTCTGAGAGGGCCTCAATTGGTTTGAGACAGTATTTTCCAGGTCTTGAGCCTTAGGCTCGTAGTCATTCTGAAATGACATATGTCAGGCCTGAGAGGGCCCTATGCCTGTCTGAGAGGTCCGTTTGCCAATCAGAAGGACCCTCAATCGTCCCATGGGGGGGGGGGGGGGGCTTCCGGCCTAAGAGAGCCCTAAGCCTCTAAGAGAGGACCCTCCGCGTCTTTGAGAAGATCATCGGTCGACCAGGGATAACCACCGTCTGATCTTAGAGGGCCTTACGCTTGTCTAAGAGGGCCCTTGTCAGACCTACGAGGGCCCTGTACAAGTCTGAGAAGGCTCTCGGTCATTCTGGAGAGCCCTTAATGACGGGCTGAGAGAGCCATTGGTCGGTCGGAAGCAGTCTTGCAGACTCTGAGTCGGAATCTGAGTCTATCGGAGTCGATATTTTGTGCCGGAGTCTGAGTCAGTTACATTTTGCCGACTCCGGCTGGCATGTGAAAATTATGTATGAGGAACGTTTTTCAGATGTATTTTCAATTAGCCACCGATGGCGATAATTTAACATTTTACGACTTCGAAATTGTGTTGCTGTCCTTTAAACAAAAACGAATGCTATGACCATTGACCAGTCAGTGTTTACCTATCAATTTCAGTTAACTAGTAATTTGTCAATTTTACTGGACTGAAAGAAGGAAATTTGGAAGAATTATTTTTTTTCCTGTATAAAACGGACAAAGTGGTTGTTGCATAATTGTAATAATTGTAACAGTTTTATAAAAAGTATATTATATAATAATTATACACTATATATACATATCTATATAGTATTGGACATTCAGTTTCAACTTGAGCATTCGGCCATTGGGCCCCCAACCGATTTCATAATGTTCCACCACTGGTGCCCGTTCCTGGTAGAGGCCCGATCTTGGTCAGGCCCGATCGAGGCAGGGGCCCGGTGCTAGCAAAGGCGTGATATGGGGCCCGGTCAGGACGAGAGCCCGGTCACAGCAGGGTCCGGTCCTTGCATATTCTTAATACGGACCCGTTCCTGGTAGGGGCCCGGTTTGGTCAAGCCCGATCGAGGAAGTGGTTCGGTGCTAGCAAAGGCGTGATACTGGCCCGGTCAAAACAGGGCCCGCGCCCCGCTCCTTGCATTTGTTTTATACGGGCCCGCTCCTGGTAGGGGCCCGTTCCTGGTAGGGGACCGATTAACCCTCGCCCTACGGGGGGGGGGGCCTGACAGGCCCCCCTGAGGTTTTTCTTCAATAACTTTTGACACATGGGATGCAACTTGCTGAAATTTTTGGTACCTGAGTTTACAACATTTATACGTAGGCTGTAAACATTTAATTTAAATTGGTCAAGAAATTTGAGAGATAATAATGTTTTGATGACGTCATGTTGGTAAAAAAAATGCGAAATATTGGACAAATTGTAGAAAACAGAGTTTTAAAGCAATTTGCAAACGCAATTGACCGGAGATGCAAAATGGCATTCTCTTTAAAATGGCAATCTTTGATTTGCAAAATTTTGGGTTTTTGACCCAAAATTTTGCACAATTTTGAAGATATTAGAAAAACCGGAATATATGTGAGAGAACTGAGTATGGGCAATACCCATACCAAATTTCAAATCAATATCTTCATTTTTGACTGAGTGATGGCTTCCTAAGTGTTAGAAACTGATGACGTCATTTTTTTTGATATTTTTGGACAAGATACGAACAAATAATTACCTTTTTGTATTTCCGAGCCAAAACTGGTCTAGGAACATGCCTTTTTATTTACATTTATCAATTTCTAATTTTGAAGTTTTCTGAAGAGCAAAATCGCTGTTCTGGACGTGGTAAATCCGAGGTCATTCACTTGACCTGGAAGGTCACCCGTTAACCTGAAACCTAAAAATTGCACACTGTTAGATTCCTCTCATGACAGGCAACATGTTGGTTCTTACCGCATTGCTCTAAGTTGCTTGGTTTGGAAGTTAACAGGGGGGCTGTCAGCCCCCCCGTAGGGCGAAGGTGAAAAAAGTTCCCGTAGGGCGAGGGTTAAGGCAGGGCCCCGATGCTGGCAGAGGCGTGATATGGGGCCCGGTCAGGTCTAGTCTCTGGCCAAAACTAGTGGCTAGAGCAAACATGAACTACCTTTATCCCTTTACAACTGATAAATATGCGTTTTTGTTTTTTACCCATAGGGTTACATTGAAAAGGTCACGATTATAACTTGACCTTAGGTCACCGATATAGAAAATACGAGATATTGTAGTCCCTAATGACTTCATGACGTGCCATGAGTTCCATGTCGCTCCATTAACCACTGTGCCGGTGGTGCTACCTAGAAGTTGTTTGGTGGTCATGTCATTTGACCTGACCTGGCGACCTGACCTGACCTGGCCAGGACCCATTTTTTTGTTGCCAAAACATGGCTATTGGCTTAACTATTCATTTCAAGTTGCTGAAAGTTTCAAGTCGATATCTCGATGCGTTTTCTGATTATGGTGGTAAAACCAAAGGAGAGAGGGCGTGTGTGTGAAAAAAAAACGTTCCTCCCCCGAGCGCCTCCAGGGTTAATTCCTATTCCGTTCGCGAACGTAGCCTAGCGTAGTTTATACGGGACTGTGACGTCCAAAGGCTGGTTCTTTTAAACCTGTAGAGGACATGAATCTAGGAGGTTAGAAAGGAGAAAAAAACGCCATAATTTGACCCAAATTCTAAAACTGCCTCAATTTTCGAAGAGATGATTAATTCATGCCTAGAGAATATAAAGTCCCGTGTAAACTCGGTTTCTATTTACATTACAATTTGCGCATAAGCATCTCAAATATCTATGGGCG
Source organism: Chirona hameri (assembly GCA_036785665.1). Classification (NCBI taxonomy): domain Eukaryota; kingdom Metazoa; phylum Arthropoda; class Thecostraca; order Balanomorpha; family Balanidae; genus Chirona; species Chirona hameri. Next base: position 10,661 of record JAXIVJ010011331.1, read on the forward strand.
TAGCCAAATAATATTTTACGCTCAACTTCACTGATTAAATAAAATGCTTCGCTATTTGGCACATGTTACGTTTCATCGTCAATACTAGAGATGTACCTAGGGACTGATGATTTTGAGTATCAAGCCCACCAAAGACAATGGGTAGCAGATCTCCCGAAAACAAAAATACCTAGTTATTACGACGTTTTAAATCTTTGACGCGATCTTCTCTCAATCCCCAAGAATCCCGTGCGAATTCCGTGCTTCTCTCATTTTGACCAAACTCCAGAAAGCCTGTCCGCAGCTTCCAGACGGCTATGCAGCAACTGGTTGACACCAGGCCCTAGATCCGTTGGTTATGCCTCCCAAGTCATGCACAAGACCGTATCCACATTTGTTGCGATGATGTATGTTGTAAAAATCAGCCATGTATCGCGCCAACTGATCACACATACCTGTTACGAAAATAGCGTATCGGTTCACCAGTCACCACCACTGCGTATTGTCTTGACCTCATTTCATCAACTCTCGACAGTTGTACCGCACATCAGTAGCACACGCACCTAAAATTCGCACATCAGTAACTCACGCAGTCACCTTGCACGACATTGACAAGACAATTATCATGTCTCAAATCCCATGCTGTAGGGGGCCCGCTCACAAACAAGTGACCGAAACCCTCGAAGTTTTCTATAAAAAAAGGTGGGTTCCCGCACACAAGGGGCCCGCTCTTAGGGTCTGACCCCCCCGAAATGGAATCCTGCGTGCGCCACTGGGTGGAGATGAGGCTCAGTTCACAGCAGACTGTGCGGTGTCCGGCCTGCATAAACTGATACAGGCGCAGTCGGCGGCCGAAAACGGCAAGTGTCCACACTCCACACCACGAATGGTATGCATTTACTGTATATCCTAACCTTTTACATTATTATTTATCTAGCTAGTGCTATGGTCGTACACCAGAAGTACAGCTTGATGCATGCACTTTAGAGTGAATTGCTCTAGGTCGCTTTCCATAACGAGGCGGAATGTATCATCTCACGTGAGTGAATAAAATGTATGTCGTATTATCATCCATGCCATGTTTAGCTGGCATATTTCAGAACTGAAGCATTACGAGCGTCAGAGGTGTTCGATTGGTTATCAAGACGCCACCAACACGTGCACCAAATAATCCCCAGTCACCTCCATGCATCACAGTATCTTGTGAGCTGTCATTTGTCTGCATCACTGACTGCACTCTGCAGCTACCAGCCCCGGACCGAGCACTTAGCGTCGCTCGTTGTCGGACCGCCATCTACTCATTATCGCAGGAGTGCTCTCTGCCTCGCTCTCTCTGTACCGAGATGGTGGTAAACAAGTGAGCAGTGACAACTCACGCCTCGCACGTGAACACCGACTCGCAATGTAGCTGCATCTCCGTGCTGCGTCTCCGCGTCTCCGTGCTGCGTCTCCGCGTCTCCGTGCTGCGTCTCCGCGTAACTGCGTCTCCGCGTCTCCGTGCTGCGTCTCCGCGTAACAGAAACACCTGAACACCCCTCCTGTGTCTGTGTTTCTGCCATGAGCTGCAGCGTCTCGGCGCCGCCCGGTATCATCAGACGGGACCGACGTGTGTCACTGCTCTCCCCTCCTGGCCGTCACCACCCTGCAGCCTGCCCGCCGGCCGGGCCGGGTCGGGCCGGGCCCGGTTACCCTCCTGGCCGTCACCACCCTGCAGCCTGCCCGCCGGCCGGGTCGGGCCGGGTCGGGCCGGGCCTGGTTACCCTCCTGGCCGTCACCACCCTGCAGCCTGCCCGCCGGCCGGGTCGGGCCGGGCCGGGCCGGGTTACCCTCCTGGCCGTCACCACCCTGCAGCCTGCCCGCCGGCCGGGCCGGGTCGGGCCAGGCCGGGTCGGGCCGGGCCCGGTTACCCTCCTGGCCGTCACTACCCTGCAGCCTGCCCGCCGGCCGGGTCGGGCCGGGCCCGGTTACCCTCCTGGCCGTCACCACCCTGCAGCCTGCCCGCCGGCCGGGCCGGGTCGGGCCAGGCCGGGTCGGGCCGGGCCCGGTTACCCTCCTGGCCGTCACCACCCTGCAGCCTGCCCGCCGGCCGGGCCGAGCCGGGTCAGGCCGTGCCCGGTTACCCTCCTTGGCCGTCACCACCCTGCAGCCTGCCCGCCGGCCGGGCCGGGTCGGGCCAGGCCGGGTCGGGCCGGGCCCGGTTACCCTCCTGGCCGTCACCACCCTGCAGCCTGCCCGCCGGCCGGGCCGAGCCGGGTCGGGCCGGGCCCGGTTACTTAACCGGCGTCGTCTGCCCACTCTCGTCAGCGGTGAAGACAGTGCACTGCACAGCGGTGACCTGTTTGGTGCACAGAGAGTGCAGACATGCCCCGCTCTGCCCCGATGCGGCCGATACGTGGCCCGCCGGCCGCCGGGCGGGTACCTTTTGTTCGCCGCGTTTCTTCACCTCACGATCAGCTCTGCCGTCGCTATTGTACCCTGCACTGGCTGCTGCCGGGAGTCATGGCCCGCCCCAGGCCAGTTTGTTTCTCCGCTGCTGCTGCGCACGAGCCAATTTGTTCATGTTTTCGCTCCGCTTTTGCATTGCTCATAAAAAGACTGTCTCAATTTAGAACGTTACTGCCTAAGCACCTGTAAAACTACGCACGACTACTTATAAAGTAACTGGTAAGCTGCGTTACTGCGTAAAGTAACTGGTAAGCTGCGTTACATACACATGAGAAGAATGCCACGCGGCACATGCAGCACATGCTGAGGCCATTTCCACGCGGCACATGCAGCACATGCTGAGGCCATTTCCACGCAGCACATGCAGCACATGCTGAGGCCATTTCCACGCAGCACATGCAGCACATGCTGAGGCCATTTCCACGCGGCACATGCAGCACATGCTGAGGCCATTTCCACGCAGCACATGCAGCACATGCTGAGGCCATTTCCACGCAGCACATGCCACATGCTGAGGCCATTTCCACGCAGCACATGCAGCACATGCTGAGGCCATTTCCACGCAGCACATGCAGCACATGCTGAGGCCATTTCCACGCGGCATATGCAGCACATGCTGAGGCCATTTCCACGCAGCACATGCAGCACATGCTGAGGCCATTTCCACGCAGCACATGCAGCACATGCTGAGGCCATTTCCACGCGGCACATGCAGCACATGCTGAGGCCATTTCCACGCAGCACATGCAGCACATGCTGAGGCCATTTCCACGCGGCATATGCAGCACATGCTGAGGCCATTTCCACGCGGCACATGCAGCACATGCTGAGGCCATTTCTACGCGGCACATGCAGCACATGCTGAGGCCATTTCCACGCAGCACATGCAGCACATGCTGAGGCCATTTCCACGCAGCACATGCAGCACATGCTGAGGCCATTTCCACGCAGCACATGCAGCACATGCTGAGGCCATTTCCGTCGCACCGTATCAGTCGCAGAAACTACAATTCAAGAGCTTTCAGCGGCACCGCTGGGCATATTTTCATGACGTGCAGTTTATCACGCTGCACAAGCAGGGCTCGTGACCAGTAATTAGATCCGGCAAACACAATTACGCCAGCGGAGCGGGCGTGCTGCCACCTGTAAGATGCAGCGTAACGATCTGAGTGATCGGTCATGACTGCCGCCGCCGCCGCCTGGGAGGTGCGTTGTAATGATGTGTATCATGGCCAGAAGCTGAGTCAGCACACACTGCTGACTGGCTGGCTGGGGCAGTCTGACCGCTGCTGCTGCTGGCGCTGCTGCTGCGGCTGTCTGTCTGTTGCATCCTGGCGTGGTCTGCTGTTGCTGAGGTTGCTGCTGTTGCGGCCTTCTGCTGTTTCATGTCTGCTCCTGCTGCTGCCTGCTGCTGTCAGGTGATTCCCTTGCTGCCGCCTGTTCGGTTATCTGTACTCGCTGCTGGGTTCTCCATCCCGGTCTCCGGTCCGGTCCGGTTCTGTCCCGGTCCCGGTCCCGGTCCCGTTCCCGTTCCCGGTCCCGGTCCCGGTCCCGGTCCCGGTCCCGGTCCGGTCGCGGTCCGGTCGCAGTCCGGTCGCGGTCCGGTCGCCGTCCGGTCCCGGTCCGGTCCCGGTCCCGGTCTCCGGTCCGGTCGGGTCCGGTCGGGTCCGGTCGGGTCCGGTCGGGTCCGGTCGGGTCCGGTCGCGGTCCGGTCCCGGTCCGGTCCCGGTCCGGTCCCGGTCCGGTCCCGGTCCGGTCCCGGTCCCGGTCCGGCCCCGGTCCGGCCCCGGTCCGGTCCCGGTCCCGGTCGCGGTCCGGTCCCGGTCGCGGTCCGGTCGCGGTCCGGTCGCGGTCCGGTCGCGGTCCGGTCGCGGTCCGGTCGCGGTCCGGTCGCGGTTCCGGTCCGGTCCCGGTCCGGTCGCGGTTCCGGTCCGGTCCCGGTCCGGTCGCGGTCCGGTCCTGGTCCGATCTCGGTCCCGGTCCGGTCTCCGGTCCGTTCTCCGGTCCGGTCCCGGTCCGGTCCCGGTCCGGTCCCGGTCCGGTCCCGGTCCGGTCCCGGTCCCGTCCCAGTCTCCGGTCCGGTCCGGTCGGGTCCGGTCGGGTCCGGTCGGGTCCGGTCGGGTCCGGTCGGGTCCGGTCGGGTCCGGTCGGGTCCGGTCGCGGTCCGGTCCCGGTCCGGTCCCGGTCCGGTCCCGGTCCGGTCCCGGTCCCGGTCGGGCCCCGGTCCAATCCCGGTCCCGGTCGCGGTCCGGTCGCGGTCCGGTCGCGGTCCGGTCGCGGGCCGGTCGCGGTTCCGGTCCGGTCCCGGTCCGGTCCCGGTCCGGTCCCGGTCGCGGCCCGGTCGCGGTCCCGGTCCCGGTCCGGTCCGGTCCTGGTCCGGTCTCGGTCCCGGTCCGGTCTCCGGTCCGTTCTCCGGTCCGTTCTCCGGTCCGGTCCCGGTCCGGTCCCGGTCCGGTCCCGGTCCGGTCCCGGTCCGGTCCCGGTCCGGTCCCGGTCCAGTCCGGTCCGGTCCCGGTCCGGTCCCGGTCCGGTCCCGGTCCGGTCCCGGTCCGGTCCCGGTCCGGTCCCGGTCGCGGTCCGGTCGCGGTCCCGGTCCGGTCCCGGTTCCGGTCGCGGGCCGGTCGCGGTTCCGGTCCGGTCCCGGTCCGGTCGCGGGCCGGTCGCGGTTCCGGTCCGGTCCCGGTCCGGTCGCGGTCCGGTCCTGGTCCGGTCTCGGTCCCGGTCCGGTCTCCGGTCCGGTCTCCGGTCCGGTCTCCGGTCCGGTCTCCGGTCCGGTCTCCGGTCCGGTCTCCGGTCCGGTCTCCGGTCCGGTCTCCGGTCCGGTCTCCGGTCCGGTCTCCGGTCCGTTCTCCGGTCCGTTCTCCGGTCCGGTCGCGGTCCGGCCCGTTCTCCGGTCCGGTCCCGGTCCGGTCCCGGTCCGGTCCCGGTCCGGTCCCGGTCCGGTCCCGGTCCGGTCCCGGTCCGGTCGCGGTTTGTCACACGGCGGTCGGCCGGCTGTCACCGACCCGTGGCCATCTGCCGGCGCGGTGGACGGCCGGCGTCGCCGCCTCCGGACCGCCGCCTCCGACAGATGATAAACGAGCTCTGCTGGCCGCTCCGGCTCGCCACTTCTCACCCACCTGTCGGCGGAGGTACCACGTTCCCACCAAATCCGCCACCGCCGCCCCGCCGCCTCCCCGCCGCCACCGCAGGGCGTACCGGTCTATTTATTATTGCTGCCGCCCCGGGCGGCTCGAATGTCACCCCCTTTGCTGCGCCCCCGTAGCCGCCACCCCGATCGCCGGAGTGACCAGCTCGTTTTTCAGAACGTCGACGTCGACGCGGCCTCGGCGGCGCGGCGGGGGCGGTCGACTGGGGGTCGGTGGTGGCGGGGGCGGTCGACTGGGGGGGGGGGGGGGGGTGGCGGCGGTGGCGGTCGAGCTGTGCCCCGCCGCCGCCGGAGGCCGCCGCTGTGAAAACAAACGCTGAGCAGTGCTATTAGCCGTCCTGTTGTGATACTCGGCCGGCATTGTTTTTGTTTATAGTGGTGGATTGCAGTGCCAACAATGGGCGCGCCGGCAGGCCCCGCGCGATACCGGCGGCTGCCGCGGCCGCCCGGGTCGGACACGTGGCACGTGGCACGTGGGCTCCCGTGGCGAACGACACGCGGGATGTGTGGCGCCTGTATCGCCGGCATCGTTGAGGCTGGAGCTGGCCCGGCCCCGGCGCCGTCTGGCGGTCCTGGCTCGGCCGAGTTGGGCCCGTCCCCGCCACACTGCCGAGTCCCGCGCGGCGCCCTAGCGCGGCGGGGTTGCGGCGGGGTTGCGGCGGGGTCGGAGTCGGGGTCGGAGTCGGGTGTCAGCGGTCACAGTTCAGGTTGCCAGGGACAAGGCCACTGACCTCCACGTGCTCAGGACCAGTGTCGTGAACCCGTGAACTTGTACGAGAACGCACGGTAAATGTGAACGTTTTTGTGCAGAGAATGAATGGGAAATAAAATTTCTATAGTTTTTGCGTCCTTTTGATCTCGAAGCGTTACTATACTACCACTATCAGGTATTTCATTCGCCTGAAAATTAATTGTTTTTAAGTTCGTCATACATGTATGACTTGTTGATCAACAGGCAAATTGAAGAAAAGTCAAAACTCAGAGCTTATAAAACACATCATTGCCATGAGCAGGGGCGCAGACAGACCTTCAGAAGGGGGGGGGGGGGGCTGGGAGAGGCCCCTCCCCCAAACAAATACCCGTGGATATGAAAAACTCTACGGATTTCGGCCACTTTATTTTGTGAGGTCCCCCCCCCCTTTTAACAATTTTTACCTTAAACTTGTGATGTGCCGGATTGGACCAGGACCCTCAGTAGGCATTGTACTGAGCACATTACTAATTTGTATGGTTACGTACAGGAGATACACACTATCTTAGCTGACAACAGGTGGAGGTCGGCCTTTGAGGGGGGGGGGGGCTGAAATTAGAAAAATGTACCCCATTTGTATACGTGTAAATAAGCCTTTGCAGCATTTTTTTATGTGGTGGTGATTTTCATGTTATAGTAGGTAGTAGGTACTTGTTAGCGCCGCGAAGCGGCGCGAAATTTTTACGGGTTTACCTGATAAAACCCAGAAATATAGGTGGTGCGCCTTATAGAGGATAAGACGCTAAACATGCTATTCATTCAATTCAGCGTTACGACGAACTTAGACGATGACGATGGCTTCGTTATGACTATGGCCACTGGTATGTGACGCCGCGAAGCGGCGTGACATTTTTATTTTAGGTCCTGTAAAACGAAATTGTAATATTGGAAGCAGACCGTGAGTGGAGCCAAGATAGGTAACCTCTTTTCCTGGTTGCACATCTCGGTACGATACAAAATATTGGCATGAAGGTAGTTTTGCATATACATTAGCCTCGGATAGTAAATCACGATGACCGGTGACAGTCAGCGCTCAATCTCCTATATAAAGGGCAAATTCAAACCGTTTGACAGATATGAACTCAAAAACACTTGGTGATGGACCCAAAACCCATACATTCTCTGAATCAGTATGATTACAGGCAGGTTGTGTACCACCTACCACCCAGATCGGCCCCCGGCCCGTTGCTGGCGAATTGGCGTGATATGGGGCCGGTCAGGACGAGGGTCCGGTCCTTCCATATTCTTAATGCTGGCCCGTTTCTGGTAGGGGCCCGGTCTTGGTCAGGTCCGATCGAGGCAGGGGCCCGGTGCTGGCAAAGGCGTGATATGGGGCCCGGTCAGGACGAGGGCCCGGTCACAACAGGACCTACTCCTTGCAAATTCTTGATACAGGCTTGTTACTGGTAGGGGCCTGTTCCTGGTAGGTGCCCGATCAAGGCAGGGCCCCGGGGCTGGCAGAGGCGTGATATGGGGCCCAGTCAGGTCGAGGGACCCGTCACAACATGATCCGGTCCTTGCAAATTATTTATACGGGCCCGTTCTTGGTCAGGCCCGATCGAGGCAGGGGCCCGGTGCTGGCAAAGGCCCGGTCACAACAGGGTCCGGTCCTTGCAAATTATTGATACGGACCCGATCCTGGAAGCGGCCCGGTCTTGGTCACTAGTCAAGCCCGATCGAGGCAGGGGCCCGGTGCTGGCAAACGCGTGTATCAGGGGCCCGGTCAGGCGTCGAGTCCGGTTCCTTCGAATTATTGATATCACGGGCACATTCCTGGCATGGCAGTAAGGCAGGGGCCCGGTCTTGATCAGGCCTGATCCTGACAAAATGTGGCATGCCGGGGCCGTCCTAATGAGGGCCCTCTCATGACAGGGGCTGTTTTCTGCGAACCGAGAGCCCATGTTAAAACAGGCCCGCTCGAACATGGTAAAATCCTCGGTCGAGGCAGGCAGAGGTCGAGAAAAGCTGTCTTGCAAATGACGAATTTTGTGAAGAAACCCTTATATTTTCGGTGTCTCATGCCAGCCTTCTTTTACGCAACGTTAACCTGAGCCTAGCCAAAGTGGGGGGGGGGGGGGGGGAGGGCGTCCTGAAGTTGGGGGAGGGGGGGGGGGGGGCAAGAACACCCTCTGACCCCCCTGTTCCCGGGCCTATGCGCCGGCGGCAGCCGTGTCACGGACGTCGCCAGCACCAACGCCGGCTGTGCGCTGCGCGCTCTGCCGCCAGTTACGTCACATCAAGTCTTTTTGGCTCCGACGAGGTAGCCTATACGGCGCTCAAGCGGTGTCACCCCTGGTGTGTTCAGTGTTCAGTGTTAAATTGTCCTTACTTAGCTAGGTTACCTACCAAGTACCAGCCCAAATTTATATTAGTGTGGCTGGTAGCATTCTTCTAAAATTAGAGCAAATTAGGGTTAAAGTTAGATTAAGGTTTGGAATTTGTGTGACCATGGCCTGCCTGTGGGGGGCCAGTATCAGTTGGCGGGCATATTTATATTAGTGTGACTGGTAGCATTCTTCAAAATTAGAGCAAATTAGGGCCAAAATTAGATTAAGGTTTGGAATTTGTGTGACCATGGCCTGCCTATGGGGCCCAGTAGCAGTTGGTGGTCTTATGGCATACTGGGAGGAGCAATCTAAAATTAGATTCATGACTCATGACCTTATGGCATACTGGAAGGAGCACTCTAAAACTTGATTCATGACGGTGGATTCATCGCCGTGGCCTTATGGCATACTGGAAGGAGCACCCTAAAACTTGATTCATGACCGTGGATTCATCGCCGTGGCCTTATGGCATACTGGAAGGAGCACCCTAAAACTTGATTCATGACCGTGGATTCATCGCCGTGGCCTTATGGCATACTGGAAGGAGCACTCTAAAACTTGATTCATGACCGTGGATTCATCGCCGTGGCCTTATGGCATACTGGAAGGAGCACCCTAAAACTTGATTCATGACCGTGGATTCATCGCCGTGGCCTTATGGCATACTGGAAGGAGCACTCTAAAATTAGATTAATGACCGTGGCCTTGGCGTAGTGAGGGAGAGATATAAATTTAGAGCACTCGCCCGAGGAGACACTGCCAGGTACTTAATTTCCCGGGCAACGCCGGGTACCCCCGCTAGTAGTACATATGATAATACTAACTGTATACATATGTACCGATTTACCCAACTGTATTGCAGGGAATAGGTCGCCTTAAAAGTTGTCTTAAAATTTGGCTATACGGGGTATTTCGAGCTGAAAAAAGCGAATATTACATTTTTGGACGATAGATGGATATCTGTCGAAAAATGGGCATGTTTCTCTTTTCTCCTTCATGGCCATGCAAAACTTCATAATGATTATGACGTCATGCATATGGTAGCTTGGATATGGAAACTATTGCACACAATAACGACGGACTTTAAACATATATTCGCAGGCTGCTTGTAGCATACAACCGTTGTGAGAACCCGAAACAAGTTTCGGGGAAATGAAACTTCTTCTAAAAGGGGCCCACCAGTCCTGTGTCGAAATTACTTAGCGTAGCGAGGCAATTCTTTCCCCACAACCCGTTCTTCGATCAGCTCTACAAATCTGCTATCTCAGTTCAAAACCCCATTTTAAAGGTGAACTATTCCCTTTAACAAACAACTGGTAACAGTGCAAATTGTTTGAAAGCAGCAAGAGGCAGAACTAATTTTCCGCGCATAAATGGTCCCTGTGTATCTGGAGGAGCCTGGGGGCTTGTGGTGATGATCCTGGCCTGTTCCCACTATTAGCTCCTCGGTCCGGCAAATTGGGCACCGCTGGAGCAGCTTCCGGGTGCCGATCTCCTCGTCTTTGCGTTCGTGTCACCTTTTTCGGAACTCGGCAGACTAGCTAAACATGTAGCCTGCATGAACATGAACATTTTATGAAGGGAGTGGGCCCTGGGGCCAGCAAGTACCGCCAAGGAGAGCCTCTGCCAGACACGTAATGCAATTCACTTTCCCATTTTCCAAATTTGTACAAGCAATTGCGAAATTTGTGTTATGCCGCGAAGCGGCGGGAAATTGTCAAGTTTTTGACAGCTGAATAGCTGGATTTTGACTGCTGCAGAGGCAATTTGTACGATAAATTTGTAATTTTCCCGCAAAAAGTGGGTGGTCGACCCTCCGCCTTCTAAGAGTGTGGGGGAATCCAGACCCCCCCCCCCCGACCCTCCCGTCGTTGGCGACGCCCCTGGCCCTGGATGAAAAATGTGCAGCACACACACTCTCCTGAGAGGGAAATTGTTAAATTGTTTTGTACTACCCCCCCAAATTAAAAAACGCATCAGGTTTGTCAAATTACCCAAGAACCCAAGAAAACATTGCATCAGGTGAGTCAGAATACAACACATTACCGCTCATTATGACCGCGCCGACCACGGCTATCAGGCGCTCCAGGCGACAGCTAGCAGCAGCCCCTGGGCAGGTTCGAGGGCCCCGATCACATACTCAATGGCCCTCTGGATAAGCTCGAGAGGCCCCTGAACAGACCCAATGGCCCCTCGGAAAGCCGAGAGGCCCCTGCACAGACTCAAATAGCCCCTGGGCATGTTCGAGAGGCCCCTGAACAGGATCAATGGACCATTGGAAAAGCTTGAGAGGCCCCTGAACTGACTCTAATGGCCCCTTCGAGAGGCCCCTGGACAGTTTTGTGGGCCCTTGAGTATGCTGAATGGCAGGGGTGTAGTTTCGCAAAATCAGTTGGGGGGGGGGGGGGGGGGGGGGGGGGGGGCTCAACTCAGGTTCAGGCACGTAGCCATGATTTTTGTTGTTGCAGGGGTCAGTAGTAGAATCAAATTTTGCTCCTCAGCCAGGGGGTGGGGGATGGAATCGGGTCGTCAGCATGTCGCATTTTATCTAGTGTACATTTTGTTTTCTCAGGGGGAGGGGGAGGGGGGGGGGGGGGGGGGGGGAGAGCATGGCACCGTGCCCCCCCCCCCCTGCTCAGGTTCAACCAGTGGTGGATCTAGGTTTCGCGTTTGGTTTCGTGTTTCGAATTTCGCTACAAATTTCCCAAAAAGGGCGCCATACTCCCACATGAGGGCGCCGTCAGCGAAATTTGTTGAGCGGGGAAGTGGTAAATAGAAAGATTTCTTTTAAAATCATGTCTTGGGTGGGTGGGGGGGGGGGACATACATTTGCCTACCAATTTTTCGTTTGAGGGGGCAATTGCCCATTTTGCCCAACCGTTGATCCGCCACTAGGTTCAACCTAGCATACCAACGATTTTCTTATCGGATTTGGTCATCAACAACTAACGATCTAGTCTTAGGTGTCAGCAAATATCTCATTAGTTTTGATTTATCCAATGTTTATTTTTTGGCTTAGATTTATTACTGGAGCCACGGACAACAGCCAAATCGCTGATTTTCGACGCCACTGGTGGATCCAGGGGGTTTTGATTTATCCAATGCAGAGGCAAAAACCCCCATCCCAAGCTCGACAGGGGCGGCAATAGAAATTAGCCCGCTCAAAATTCGCTGAAACTGGCGATGAAAAATGGGTACTGCCTGCGAAAAAATAACTTCTTGCGAAAGAAAGAAATCTTGTTTTTGCCTCGTTCGTGTTTCCTCTATTTGGCAACATTTTGGTAGCAGTAAAGATAGGGAAAGTGGCGCGTCTGACGCTATTTTGGAGTGATTCACAACCAACGTAAGTTTTAATTTTACACGCAGCGCGCGTCGCAGCCTTAATTAGGTTCAGTTAAAAAATTCAAATGGTCTTCCTTTTTGTAGCTGGGGCATTCCACAAATCGACACAAACAAAGTCCAAAATGACACCGTCATGTCACCGATTATGGCCAAAATTGGTATATGGGGTTCACAGCTCACTGGGGCGCTAAAGTGAGCTGTGAAAGTTGTATTGCAATGCAAGCAGTGGTTCAGGTGATATTGCCTCGGGCATTTTTATAAGGTCACGGTGCAGGTCAATCTTTGTCAGCTCATATGGCGGATAATTTATGAAGCAATATATATTTATTATATGTCATTAAAATGGCAATGAGCTGTTTTATAACATGGTGATGTCAATTTTTTATTTAGAAAATTTCCAAATTAAGTACGTTTTCGAAATTATACAACTTTTTGGATACCTTTTCCCAAACGTGTTTCTAATTTTTAACTATGCTTTTCTTACGTGTAGGGACGTGTCAATTAAGTGCAAAAATAAAATTGAGGGATATTTGCCTCCAAATATCTCAAATTCTGTCATTTTATATGCTATTTTATATTAAAAAAACGCTAATAACTTTTGACTGAATACTACTAGAATGGTACGGGTAACGCCATTTTTCTGTTCTCATCAAGACGAGTTGAATGCTCTGCAGCATGACCTCTTTCTGACATTTGATGACCTTGACTTTAAATTTCAAAGTTAGTATTTTGTTTTTAATTTTGAACCTTATCGGGATACCCAAGCCAAATGTATTTACTATTTTGACTTTATTCTTGTTAAGTGTGAAGAAGTGTCGTTCAAACAGGGGAAATAAAATTTAAAAATAAATTATTTGTCTTCAAATATGCGAAATTTTGTCATTTTATGTTCTTTTTGTGATAGATGTTATTGCCCAATAACTTTTGATTGAATAAAGATAAAAAAGGTAAAATAGACACCATTTTGTTATTTTCGTCAAGACGCGTTGAATGATATGCAGTATGACCTCTTTCTAACATTTGGTGACCTTCACCTAAGGTTAATGTCAATGTTCAAGGTTAGGTTTCCAATTGTGGCTTATGTGGCGATGTTAAATATCTTAAAACTTGTCTTGTTGCGAGGAATTCGATTGTGCTTAAATAACGCCTCATCGTTAATGGCAAATTTTAAAATCATTTAAATTTGAATGTCGAATAGTAACTTCATAACTTCCTTCTCGGTGTAAAGAAAGCCCGAAAATGTCTCAGTTTGCTTTATAATCATCAACGATCGCGCAATTATTTGAATACCAATGAATTCCTATCTTCAAGAAAAGTTCAAAGCTATATAACATCGCCGTGTAGGTCAAATTTGGAAAGGTGACCTTGCGCCGTGACCTTGACATTAGGTCAAGGTCATCAAATGTCAGAAAGAAGTCATGCTGCACAGCATTCAACACGTCTTGATGATAACAACAAAATGATGTTTACCGTGCCCTTCTAGCTTTATTCAGTCAAAAGGTATAAGCGAATAACTAATTTGTATATAAAATAGCATGTAAAATGGATAAAAATGAGATATTTGGAGGTAAATATCCATCAATTTTATTTTTGCACTTAATTGACACGTCCTTATACGTAAGAATAGCATAGCGAAAAAAATAACCAAAGTCCGCAATGGGAAAAATGGAGGTACCTTTTAGGTCATATGGAGGCCCCTGGGGCCCGGAAGGCCCCAGTGAAATTAGCCCCTCCCCATATTGGGAGGCTGGATCCGCCAGAATCGACGCGATAATGTTAATGACTATTTCTTTTACGAAACGTCGCACTTTCCTTCAGAATAGTTAGCATGGTCGCGCCCCAACAATCATCGTCAATTTCGGCAGGAGAATTTAGCTCAACTAAGCCACCCTATGCAAAATGCATTTGTAGTTTTGTGCTTTTCTCGCCTTTGGAAACTTTTAGCCATCTCAAATTGTAATCATCACGCAAAATAAAAATAGCAAAAATACGCCAAAATTAGGGGACCATGTCCCCTAACGATATGCTAACGATATGCTAGCAGTGTAATCAATACTATCAATATTTATAGTAGCGGTAAGCTCTCTGGGGTCTACCCGATAACTTGTTGCTGTCAGTCAGTTCGTGGGGTCTTTGGAATAAATTAGCAACTATTGTGAATCGGGAGAAATGAAAGTCATGGTTCGATTCAGAAAACTATTTACCTGTGTCAAAATCCTAAATAAGCAATGTCAGCAGACTTAACCCTCGCCCTACGGGAGTTTTTTTTTCACCTTCGCCCTACGGGGGGGGGGGGGCTGACAGGCCCCCCTGTTAACTTCCAAACCAAGAAACTTAGAGCAATGCGGTAAGAACCAGCATGTTGCCTGTCATGAGAGGAATCTAACAGTATGCGAATTTTAGGTTTCAGGTCAACGGATGACCTTCCAGGTCAAGTGAATGACCTCGGATTTACCACGTCCAGAACAGCGATTTTGCTCTTCAGAAAACCTCAAAATTAGAAATTGATAAATGTAAATAAAAAGGCATGTTCCTAGACTAGTTTTGGCTCATAGATACAGCAAAGGTAATTATTTGATCGTATCTTGTCAAAAAAAGTCAAAAAAAGTTATTAAAAAAAAATGACGTCATCAGTTTCTTACACTTAGGGAGCCATCACTCAGTCAGAAATGAAGATATTGCTTTGAAATTTGGTATGAGTATTGTCCATACTCAGTTCTCTCACATATATTCCGGTTTTTCTTAAATCTTTGAAAATTTTGATTTTGTGGGGATTTAAAAAAACAAAACAGTTTTTTTACATTTTAGGGGTCAAAACCCCAAAATTTTGAAAATCTGAGATTGCCATTTTAAAGAGAATAACATTTTGTATCTTTGGTGAATTGCGTTTGCAATCTGCTTTAAAACTCTATTTTCTACGATTTTCAAATATTTCTAATTTTTTACCAACATGACGTCATCAAAACGTCATTATTTCCCAAATTTCTCAACCAATTTCAAATAAATTTTACAGCCAAGGTATAATTGCTGTAAACTCAGCTACTGAAAATTTCAGCAAGATGCACTGCCTGTGTAAAAAGTTATTCAAGACAAACCTCAGGGGGGGGAGGCCTGTCAGGCCCCCCCGTAGGGCGAGCGTTAAGGCGGGTGATCCCTATAAACGCATCAAATAATACGTAACTTAATAATTATACGTCAATAATTTTCTTCCAAGCGATTCGATTTCATGCACTTTTTCGGAAATTTGAACTTTTCAAAGTATTAGAAGCATAGCTTAAAAGTATAGCAAAGTATAACTTAGCTATTTTTGTTGATAAGGCCGGGTCAGAAGAATACGGGTGAGTACCGGACAAATAACTTTAATTTAAACCAAACACGTGGCAAGTTATGAATTCGTTTAACCCGCGAACTGCAGGGCCTTTGCGCCGAACACGAACTGCAGGGGGGGGTTGATTTCCGCCCCCCTGAGATCTAAAAAACTACGCTACATAGCGAGAAGCAGAAAAAGGCATTTGATAGCTTGATACATGTTCTATCGAAAGTATTTCAGTGTTCTTTTAGGTCAGGTCAAAATTGAGGTCACCAGAGGTCATCAAAGGTCAAATTTTCCAGTTTTTCCTGTTTTAGGACATCGCTCCAGACATTCCCATATATCTCAGAAACAATGCTAGTTAGAAACAAACGGAACAAAAACAAAAGCCAGCCAGTGAAATTTGCAATCGCTTAAGTGTCCTCAAATTTGATCTCAGATCAATATTTGAGGCTCCAGAGCAGTGGCGTATTTAAGGGGGGGGGGGGGGCATGGGGGCCATGCCCCCCCCCCCTTGGCGCCGAAGTCACACTCCAGAATATGATGTGTCCATTCGGCACGGACTCCATTTGTGTGTAAATTTCAAGATAACCAGGACAAAGTTTTTTTAACTGATAATTCAAGCGGTTTTATACGTATTATCTATATGGTTCTTGAACAAAATAAGCGTTGTCTACCTATACCTCTTTGAATATTACAGTGGGACTTTAAATTATAGCAATCCATTAGCAATCCACAAATCATCCATAGATAACCTTCTCATTTGGACATGTGCTATGCCATCAAGCATGCTTTTTCTTTTCTGTCTATTCCTATTTTAAGAGTTTAAGGCTAGAATAAAGTAGATATGCGGGCAGGCTGCCGGGCCTGGTGCGGTGCTGCCAGATGTTGGCCGGGCTTTGTGCGGTGCCAACCAAATTGTGTGTGGTGGCGGTGGTGGTGCCGGTCCCTGCATTTGTTGATTTTTTTTGGCATCACTTTCCGAGCGAACTTGCCCCCCCCCCCACCCACCCCCCGGTGGCGACGCCCCTGGTAAGACAAGACTCAAAACATGAATTGTGCTCCAAAAGCATGTGGCCCCCCCTTGGCTGATTTCTAAATACGCCACTGCTCCAGAGGTCAAAAAGAAAATAAAAAAGTTTTTTTTTCTAAATAGTTTTTTGCTATTAACTTTTTACTTAATACAAATAATAGAAAACTGTTAACGCCATTGTGTTTATCTTGTCAAGGTGCTTGGAATGATATACATGGTGACCTTGTTAAGTCAACTTAACAATTTGACCTCAGGTCAAGGTCAAGTGGTGACCCAAGTAGGGCATGTTGTATATGGGAAGACGTATATCGACGAGACAAACACATTTATGTTTGTTTCACTTCTCTATCTTCATTATGTCGGGAGTTATTGACAAAACAGTGATGGTGACCTCGCATGACCTCAAATGACCCAATAGGAGTCACTGAACAAAAAATACACTTGGATCATCAAGAATATCCTATAATAACATGATCCAGAAGTAATTGGACTAATATCATGCATATCCTTGAAATAGGAAGCATTTGTATATTTCCCCATTGACTTAGTATGGGGGGGGGGGGGGTTACGAAATTGACCTGACCTTAGGTCACCGATATCAAAATTCCGAGACAAACGAATTGTAAGTACTTATGCCCTCATGACATCCTGTAAGTTTCAAACTGATCGGTGAAAACTCTGGCTTTGGCACAACTGCAAACATTTTTGGAGGTGGGGTCACTTGACCTGGTCTGGTGACCTGACCTGAGATGACCCGAGGTTATTTTTTTCTCAAAGTGTGCGCAATTGATGTCCTAACAGGTGTGTCAAAACCCGGCGGCGTTGCGCGCCGCCGTTTTTTCGCTATCTTTGAAAAACCTGAGGGGGGGGGGGGCGGACATCACCCCCTGCAGTGCGCGGGTTAAGATGAACTGTACATTTAAAATATAATGTCAACCCACTGTAACTTTGCGTATTTCTGGTCCAGTATCCGAGTGTGAGTGTGTGTGTTATTTCTGGGATTGCCGCTCTCCGTCTGGTGTGTTGGACAGCGGATGTTCCCACCGGCCACCACGCCGTCCCCTCCGGGGGTGATCCTGACCGTGACCCTGTGCCCTGCGGGGCTCACTCCGCTCTCTGTCCTGAGGGCTGATCACCCCACTGCGGCCGGGCATTCCTCCGAGACGAGCCAGTGCTCCAGTTTAGCGCAGTTCTCAATCACCAGTCTGGCTCTCACGTTCGGCCGCGGCGTGGCGGGCAGGGGAGGGGGGGGGGGGGGGGGGGGGGGGGAGGTCCGTCGTGCCTCGCTCCGTCGGGGGTCAGCGTGGGAACGGCGGGGGACGGGGGAGACGGTCTCTCCCCCTGGACGGCGTGTTTTCCCCCAGGCTGGTGATGGAGTGCACGGTCGCCACCCCCGCTCTGCCGCTCTCCCGAAACGGTGCCGGTGCCGAGAGCAGAGAACAGACTGAAAACGCGGCCACAATCTCTCGCCGGAGACCGGCTAAGAATTCAGAAGGAATGCCCCGAGCCGGCTGGCGGTAATGACGGACGGGGTGACAGCTGCGGTGGTTGTTCGTCGACCCGGGAGCACCGTTGCGCACAGATAAACACTGAGGTACGGGGGAGCACAGCGGGGTCTCTGTTCAGCTCCGGCGAGGTATGGGGCGGCACGAAATGAACAGACAGTAGCATGTCTGTAAGTGCAAGTCAAGCGCTGTTACGGTCTGGTGTTGTAATGTCAATGATTTATTGTCCCTTGCTTGTGACAATCAAGCGACAATAAATCATTAATCAGTGGTAGCAAAAATGTTGATCGATACCCTTGGCAGGCACAAATGAAGAGCAAAAATGATGTGTTCGCACAATCTTGAGAAGCTTGTCGTGAAATCAACTTTTGATAATCCATCAAAACACACACAACCAAATCTCTGTCAGCAATAAATTCGATCCAATTCGTCCTCCTCTGCTGCTTTAAAAAGCTTGAATTTCTAATCGGCAATAAAAGAAGCGAATAACTGCTACGCTTGAATTTCTAATCGGCAATAAAAGAAGCGAATAACTGCTACCTTCTAATCCCCTGCTCCGCCACAAGAAGCATAAAAGCCGGTTACGTTTCAGATAGTGATCCCCAACAATGCCCGGCGCATTTTACATTGTTTATCGCCGCTATCCTGGCCAAACGGTCTGGCAGGTTACCCCAGCCGGCTAATTCAGGACGCCATTCTCATACCCGGCTCGTTGCTCGCCGCCAAAAATGCGCCCTTCCGTTCCATTACCGCCGCCTCAGGGCGGGGGCGGGGCGGGGGCGGGGGCGGGGGTGGGGGCGGCGGCGGCGGTCCGGGCCCGGACAGGCGCTTCTCAGCCGTCTCGTGGCGCCTCAGTCCGGTTTATGTGACAATAAAGACATTATCCGGGCATGCCAGCGGCCGGCGGACGGTTTTTGTGCGTTTGTAATTTTCCGTCTGCGGCCGCTCATCCCGGCCTGAATTGCAGTACACCGATCTGCTGCTGTTTTTGCCGGCCGGCCCGCTCATTATACTCAGCTCTGGGATTGAGCCTGCCGCCGGCCATCCCGCTTCCGCCGCCCCGCTGACGACAAAACAGAGCTGCAGCCGCCGGCACAGATGACACGACATCGACACAGTGTCACCTGGGCAGCGGTTTCCAGCGAGAGATCTGTCAAACCTTCCCGGACAATCAGCATCGATCTAGGGTTTCTTCACTACCTTCAACTTATAGGTCTATCATGAACGCTTCACGCGTATACCTATATTTCATCAGCTTGTTAAGGCTTCACAGTGTAAGTAATGGGATCAATTGGTATTTTAATCCTCTTTATATTTTTTTTGTTGTTGGCTTCCTTATCATTCTCAAAGATTATTTGGGTTTGCTTTATTTTAGATGCAAGTTCATAAGGTGATGAGCTTCGGAAATGTAGCTAACAATCCAAACTTGTTATTTTGGATTGGTGTTGCACATAGCTCGAATGATCATGCTTTTGTGAAAGTATAAAGAGTTAAATTTAATTAGAGTCCAGACTGAACGGAACTGGACTGAACTAAAATGATAAACGGGGTTTCCGTAAAAGCACTGCAACTTGCATCCTTTCGGAATAGTCACCACCAGATATGTGTATGAATCCCAAAAATGGATCCTGGGATCTGATCCCATGAATCTGAATCTGAATCTGGAATCCTATGGGATCATAGATCCACCCTCTCAGTTTTGTCGAGAGATCCACTGAGATAATATATTCAACCTTATATTTTTGCCGTGGGATCCACTGGATCATATAGATTCAGCATATATTAATAAATGACAGCTGTACAAACAAAACATTCAAATCAATATCAAAGGATAGTTAAAAGCTGAAGTAATACATTTTACTGTGTGATAGGTGTGTACCCTTTGACAGTAATGCAGAGGGAAGCATCTTTGAGAACAAAATATTAACGTCTGGTAATGATGATACTATCAGAAGTTCCACCATCAAACATGATCCAAGAACATTTTGCAGCCTCAACATGGCTCCAATGTAACTTTGATTGTAAATTGTAACAAGGCGAGGGTCGAGAGAGGTACCAAGATAGACCTCTCAACAGCAGAGCAGTACTAAGCTTTTTAACCATAGCTTAGTTATATGCATGATAACACTTTACTTTTGAACCTCAACCGCCACAGTCCACAGTAATATACAGCTTAAAAATGTAACATGTAAAAATAATATACAGCTTAAAAATCATACCAATACCAAATCAATACACAATTCATGGTGTCAGGCAGCATCAAAAACTTACATCAACCAAAACGTACCTCCTCAAATCAAATATTCTACAAATCTGAAACCAGTGAACACGTAAGACCTTTAAATCCACACCCAATCTCGGCAGGTTTCAATCAAGGCCGTATATACCAAGATATAAGTGGTTACGGTGGTTACAATGTTATATTACAATACAAGGTTACGGTGGTTACAATGAGTTCAATGTCGAATTATTTTAATGTCAGTCATATCCACATCTGATCCCAAGCACTTTTGTTTAGTCCTATGACGTCATGCCTTTTGGCCAATGGGAGTGCGAGAGCACATGTCTCTGTTGGCGTTCTCCGTTATATGACAGACCGTCAAAGGATTATCAATATTAAATACCAACCAGGCAACCCTACCAAAAATTGAACAAGAACACATGCACCGGTTAAAGAGAACGCAAGTGTAATATATTTGAAGTGGAGTATCGAACGCCATCATCTAACGCGATTTTTGTACTTTGTATCTAGGACGTAATTCATGCTAATTTTCAGTTGCTGTCTCGAAATCGCAGATCCCCTACACCATTTCGCATGGAAATAAACTAATCCCGTCACCGAAATGACTAACTTCATCACCATAAATGACTTAAAATCACCAAAACGTCACAACATTGAAGATTTCGGCCAATGGACTTCTGAAAAAATATGCAAACTGGCTCCAAGGGTTAGGTTAGGTTAGGTTAGGTTAGGATAAAAGCTTGATACAAAAATGGTGATGCTTTAACATGGAGTCAATGAGAAAGTGGTCATTTCGGGGATGGATTAATACATTTTGGTGATGGATTAATACCCTGCTATTTCGCAGTCATACCTTTTGGCCTAGCGAATTACCTGATGTCACGGGCACATAGCCATTTGGGAAGGTCTTTTTGTTAAAAAAAAACGCTGACAAACCTACGCACTACTCAGCGATGCAAATGAGTAAAAGCCATATTCTCTTTGTTGAATTAAAATTGAGAGTCCCAGCTTTCTTGCACAATTATACAAAAATACATGTAGAAATTAAAATGCAACATGGCTGAGGCCCATGTCAGTTGGGCAAACTACAGAGGCGATCAAAAAGAGATCAATCAATTTTTAGAATTTGTTATACCCATATTTGGGCATACATGCAGTATCAAACTGTGAGGCCTATATCATTAGGCCAATTCGGAGCAACATACGCATACTCGGATGTTAAAAGTGTTGAAGAACAAAAAGTCCATCAATATATCGGAATAATAAATGTGACCAGATTTGGCAATTGCCCTTATTCCACTGTAAATGACGATCTAAATATTGATTCCGCGACGCAACGACCACAGTGTGAAATATTTTGTTTAGATCGGTCGTCAGCCGGCTAATCCAATTTTAGATCGTGAAGTCAGGTGGCGAATACAAATTTTAATCGCTGAGCCTGCTGCGAGTGCCGAAATTGAGATCGCCGACCCTTACTTTGGCCATATCTGCCAAAGTAGGGATCTGATCATACAAGTACAAGACAATATGATGGCGCGATTCGTGCAGTTTCAACCTAAAAAAAATCCATGGGTGATTGGTATTTTTTAAGGGGTGATAGGGTGTTTAAAGGTGTGAATGTCAGGAAAACAATAATTTTTTAGATCGGATCTCCTTATAAGAGCATGCTCCGCCCATTTTGATGACGTCACAACCTAATTTTTGATCGACCCATTTTTAGATCGCCTCCCCGTAGTTTGCCCAATTGATCTCATTCAAATTAGTGAAGTAGTTTGGGAGATGATAACGTTTTAGTGACGTCAGGTCATGCCATTTTGGTGGAAAAACGATAAATGTTTGGAAAAACCGTAGAAAATCGAGTTGTAAAGCAAATTGCATAAAAAAGCCAAATGAAAGAAGATGATATTTTCTTCAAAATGGCTATCTTGGATTTGCATTTTTGTTAGTTCTTGACCACCCCAAAAAAAAATGTTTAAGAATAATGCCACAAAATATAAATTTTCAAAGATGTAACAAAATGGAATATATATTGGATAACCAAGTATGAACAATACCCACACCAAATTTAAAAGTAAATCTTTATTTTTGACTGACTTATGGCTCCCAAGTATGATTAACTCGTGACTTAATTTGTTGAAATTGCATTTTATGGCTTTTAATTACCAGATACAGGCAAATAAATGCCACCACTGTATTTATTAGACAAAACTGGTCAAGAAACATGACCTTTTTATTTATACTAATCAATTTCAAATTTTGACCTTATTCAACCTGACCTTGACCTGAACTTCACTTAACCCTATTTGTAACAGGCTACCCCTATTTGTAACAGGAGAGGGGGGGGGATTCCGCCCCCGGATATCTCGAGATCTATCCGTCTGATTTTCACAAATCAAACAGCATATTATTCCCATCAACACGATCTACATTTCCAAAAAAAATCAAAAAAAATCCGAAATCTTTTATAGGGGGTGGGGGGTGGGGGGGGGGGGGGGGCAACAGGGGGGGGCGGGCAAAAACTACAAATTTTAGAGGTATTTGTGATCCAACACAGCTGTCATGTTGATCAACTGATTTTAACGCAACCAATGGGGATCAATAGATAATTAATTGGAAATTAATATGGTCCGATGACTTCTTTTTAAAATTCAAAAATCATAGGCGTGTGCAGGTCACTCAATATGGGGGTGAAGTAAATGCGTAATACAACCATTTTTTGATGTTTTTTATAAAATAAATGAAATGGTGTGTTATTGTGACATTAGAAAAACAGTTATTGCACATATTTTTTTTGCGATAGGCGGTAACAGGTCAGTGAAAAAGGGAGGTCAAATAGGACAAAAATAGTAACCGCAGGAAAGTTGCTATCCAGCACTATAAATAACTTACTGATCGTAGATAGTTCCTTTTTGCATGTTGTACTTCATCATAGGCGTATCCAGAATCCAAACTGGGGAGGCACAAGACCTTTTGATAGGTATAGTATCCGCTATTATGATACTAACTAATCAACAGTGACTAATTCACCTACAACTTCAATTCGCATTGCTTACTCACCTTTTTACTTTACCTGGACTCGCCTATTATCTTATAATCGTTCGTAGAGTATCCTGTGGTGCATGTTTAATCCAAAAACTGCAGTATGTTATGGCATTGTAGGCCCATGCATCTTAGTTTCCTTGCAATAATATGACCACCTTTCTTCCATTTCTGAGCACGCCTCTGGAGAAAATGACTTAATTTCTACTCCTGGCCTCGTATGTGCATATATCATGATAAACTAACCGTCTATTGCGCTGCAATCGCTAGCATATCGTCATCACAATGCCAGTCACCCCCTTTGCATGTTCCTGAACACGCCCCTGCAACTCTATATGTAATACATTATGCAAATAATGGAAGTAGAAGCTATCTTGTACATCTTGATGGCTATAATTTCCCCTTACATCGCTCTATTGGCTTCCCGCCAAGCATCGAATACTTCCTGGAACCCCCCCCCCCCCCCTGTGTGTGTGTGTGTGTGTGTGTGTGTGTGTGTGTGTGTGTGTGTGTGTGTGTGTGTGTGTGTGTGTGTGTGTGTGTGTGTGTGGGGGGGGGGGGGGTCCAGCCCCTGAACAAGCCCCTGGAACCGCCTCTGCCATGCCATTTTTATGATATTTCATTAGCATCAACTAATTTGCACTTGTTGAATTCAACGTAAACCGATGTAACTCCTTCATACTTGAGGCAGTTAGGAAGAAACCGTGAAGATCACATTTCCGTATTATCGCCAAATGTCGCCTCAGAACCCTCCCAAAAACGTGCCCTGGAATCGCCTCTGTTCAGGTTAAGAACGCAAATTTTTAACTCCATATGCGAAATTCAATTCTAGGAAAAGTCCAAAAATTGCCCGGGTGTGGTCCTAGCCGTTGGGGAGATATCTGGGAAACACATGAGGGGGGCGGGCGGAATCCGTCCCCCTGTTACAAATAGGGTTAAGGACCATTATATGGGGTCAGGGTGTAAAATTGGCTACTATTATCAAATTATACGTGTACAGTGGTGGAACTTTATGAAATAGATTGGGGGGGGGGGGGGGCAACGGCCGAATGCTCAAAATTCAAATTGAAACTAAATGTCCAATACTATATATATAATATAAAGTATAATTATTATATAATAAACGTATTATAAACTGTTACAATTAATAAAATTATGGAGCCGTTTTGTCCGTTTCACACAGGCAAAAATATCCAAAATTTCCCACCAATTTCTATATTTCAGCCGATAAAATTGACCAATTACTAATTAACTGACATTGATATTTCGGTCATATTTTGTTGTCGTTCCCCTCAAGTCGACCGAGAGCCCTCTAGGGCCGACAGAAGAGCCCCACAGGCACACTAGTGACCCCTACAGGCCGACCGAGGGCCACTCAGGCCGACTAAGGGCCCCTCAGGCAAACCGATGGCCCCTTCAGGCCGCCCGAGAGCCCCAGGCCGACCAAGAGTTCCTCAGACCGAAAAATCCCTTTCAAGGCTCTCAGGCCGAACGAGAGCCACTCAGTCAAACCGAGGGTCCCTCGGGTCCACTCAGGGCCCCTTCACGCCGACCGAAGTTCCCTCAGGCATACCGAGGGCCACTCAGGCCGACAGACGGGCTCTCAGTCCAAAGACCCCTTCAAGCCGGCCGATTGGCATTGAGGCCGAACAAGGACTCCTCATGCCGACTAAGGGCCCCTGAAGCTGATCGAGGTTCACTAAAGCTGACCGAGCGCCCCCTCAAGTCGACCAAAGGCCCCCTCAGACCGACCGAGTTACCCTGCAGGCCGACCGAGGGCCCCTCGGGCCGACCCCCTCAAACCCACTAAGACCCCCAGGCCGACTGAGGCCCCCTTCAGGCCGACAAAGAGCCCCTCGGGCCCAACAAAAGCTCCTCAGGCTGCCCAAGGGCGGGCGAAATTCCCTCAAGCCGATCGAGGGCCCCTCAGGCCGACGGAGTTCCCATCCAGGCCTACCGAGGCCCCCTCCAGGCCGACAGAGGCCCCCCTCACGCCGGCAAAGGATCCCTGAGGCCGACCAGGCCGACTGAGCCGACCGAGGGCCGGCAGGGGAACCCTCAGGCCGAACAATGGCTCTCCAGGTCGACTGGGACCCCCTCCGACGGACGAAGGACTCCCTCAAGTCCAGGGGCGCAGCCAGGATTTTGCGACGGGGGGGGGGGGGGGGGGGGGGTGCTAACCGAAGCTCTGCTCCAGGCCCAACGAGCGAGGCCCGCTCAGGCTGACCAAAGGCTCCTCAGGTCAACCAAGAACCCGCTCAAGCCGACCTCGGTTAACCTCCTGGAGGGGCCATGACCCCCTAGGCCCCCTGGACACGATGGTCCGATGGCCTTTGATGGCTCGATTCCCTCGATTTTCCTCCGTATCAAACGTATTCTTTTAGCACGGATGTTGGTATTTAGGATATTGAAATAACAGGGAGCCAAAAAGGCTGCATTAAAGGGACTATCCCACCTTAACATTATATTTGAGTTGAGATAGCCATTTTGATGGCTTGTCATTGAAATTAAGAGGAAAATATAATGGTAGCAGTTAAAAAAAACACAATAATCTAATCAAAAGATATTCGAGTTTGATTTTGACATCTGTAAACAAAATAAGGCCCATGTGTATTTGAATAGGGCCTCTAAACCGACAGCGTCGTCTCTCTTTACCCAACTGGTGATGATAGTCGACTTGTTTTCAGGTGAACCTTGGAGATATTTGCTACGTTTCAATGGTTTGGTAGTTGGTTTGTTTTGTATTCAAAGCGCCAGAATTGTCTCGAAATAATTGTGCCCATACTTTGGCAGCGTAGAGGATTTCTGTGTAGCTCTCTAGAGCGCAATATGACGTCATCAACCCAAATATTAAAACTTAAAAGGATATTGCCACCTCCGGAGGATTTAAGGATTTAAGGAGGATTTTTACTTAGAAGCAACTTAAATGAATGGTGGGGATCAACAATCATGTATGCTCAAGCTCAAACTTGCTCATGCAGCACCTAAAGCAGTGTATCGGGAAAACATTTTGTATTTATTTCTGACTCCAAAACGTTGGTCCCAGCTGTGCTCAGTACTAGATTCACGATGGCCGCTATCATCCAGTTTGGCTGTGGTATTGGCGCCCGCCCAAAGCCGAAGCGTAAGATTTCGCCGAGACTTGACCTTGAAAAGCATATCTGTGTTATAAGGTATAGGTCACATAACTCCTACGGTCCCAAAGTCGAGCCATAGCAATTCTTACTGTTTTATTATGAAAGGGGCTAAGGTTGTTGAAAATATAATTAACTGCATACGCTTTTTAATTTTAAAGTGCACTGGCGGAATGGTGATGTAGAGTTTGCAACATTCAAAAGAAAATAACAGTCCGCAAAGAAGTGATTCTAAATAGTGATGTAGCCACTCCAATTTTACGAATGCTTGGCAAGCATGAGTGGTGCAAATGTATTTTTTTTTATCTAATTGGGGGAGTTTCGGGAACCAAATTTTGCAGGTGAAATCGGACATGCTTAATCGACCGATACACACCAAAAACTCCATATTGTCTTGCGAGGTGGCAATGTCCCTTAAACTTTTTATTAAATTGAGCACTGTTTGCGAGAAACAAATGCCATAATCGTGTTCGGCAGCAATTACTGCATATTGTGCACCACAAGAGGCGTACATTTGACAACTTTTGGGAAGGTGGTCCCTTTAACTATCAGCCCTATTCCAGGCAAACAAGAAAATTACAACAAATTCCATTGAACACCATTTAAATAGAGCACCCCGATGGCTAATTGTTCATGCTCCCCCTCTTATATTCGCTAAGCTGAACGCTTGAACCGTGTATCTACGGACTTGTTAGCAGAAGACAATCCTTGCTACCAACTTATACATTATATCATAATCGAAAAAGCAGTCGCAGATGGAATCACAATGCTCGTATACTTCTAAGATGGAATACTCCTAAGATGGAATCACATCTTGATGTAATGAAATACGCTAAATTCAAAACAGACCAATCTGTACGAGTAGTCCTTGAAATTTTGGAAGGGGACACATTTGGAAAAACATTGGGGGGGGGGGGGGGGGCGGAGCACCATTGGGGGGGGGGGGGGGGGCTCAGCTCAGCATGGGGGGGGGGGGGCTCGGGCCCTCCCAAAGAGATATAAAGTTCCGCCCCTGTACGTGTAAAATAACTCATAGAACGTGTCACATGACTTTCGTAGACCTTTTGCCAATAGTTATATTTTCTGACCTGCCCTTCACGGCTTGACCTTTGCTTACAATCTCAATTTCCCTTATGCGGAAGATGTATTAAGCCTCTGAGAGCACTCTCTGCCATAATAATCGCAATATAAGGCTTTAAATGGAAAGTATAGCAAACCAACCCAAATACCTCGATTTTGACATTTAACCTGACCGTGACCTGACATGTGACCTTATTTTGAACATTTAACGTATGTTTTACGTGCGTCTCATTGCGAGCTTTCGATTGCTTACTTGCGCGTCTCGCTGCGGTTATTGGTTCGGAAGATCACGAGGTGGCAGAATATGCCCCCACCCCAGTTCGGCTGAATACCCCAGCGGGGCGCGGGACCCTTTTGAAAGTCTGGTGGCATGATCGAAGGTCCGAATGCGGATATACGTAGGTTCACATGATTCACAAAATGTACATGATTTTTTTTATTCTCCAGGCTAGCTACATGTAGGCCGAAGAAGCAAAAAAATATATTGTCGCAACATGGGGAAACTAAGTTGCATACGTGGATAAACAAGGAGCAACATCTTGGTTACGACAGTTGAGTCGTTCTTATTGGGTCACGCCAATCCAAGGGCATTATACAACATTTTCAGCATCGGTCGGGTCGTGAGTGAAAAGTGAATTGCTTCAGATTAGGCTGACCGAAAAGCGTCCAAAAATGTATAAGCCTGACTGACCGATTACCAAATCACATTTGTCACATTTGTTCGGTCACCAAAATTTTGGTAACCGATTGACACCACTGTGTGTACTAACCGTATGTGTGCGCATCTAAAGAAAAAAGCCCAGGTGATTCACCCACATAATTATATTGAACATCGAAATGGTCCCTTGGTAAAACATCTAACTGACGGAAACCGTTTGAAGTTCTGGGGCTGACATCTATTTCGTGACAATGTTGACGGGAGCTGCAGAGACTCGACTCTCGGTGACTGCGGGATTACGTCGGCCGGAGCTGCAGAGACTCGACTCTCGGTGACTGCGGGATTACGTCGGCCGGAGCTGCAGAGACTCGACTCTCGGTGACTGCGGGATTACGTCGGCCGGAGACGCAGAGACGCGACTCTCGGTGACTGCGGAATTACGTCGGCCGGAGACGCAGAGACTCGACTCTCGGTGACTGCGGGATTACGTCGGCCGGAGCTGCAGAGACGCGACTCTCGGTGACTGTGGGATTACGTCGGCCGGAGACGCAGAGACGCGACTCTCGGTGACTGCGGGATTACGTCGGCCGGAGACGCAGAGACGCGACTCTCGGTGACTGCGGGATTACGTCGGCCGGAGACGCAGATACTCGACTCTCGGTGACTGCGGGATTACGTCGGCCGGAGCTGCAGAGACGCGACTCTCGGTGACTGCGGGATTACGTCGGCCGGAGCTGCAGAGACGCGACTCTCGGTGACTGCGGGATTACGTCGGCCGGAGCTGCAGAGACACGACTCTCGGTGACTGCGGGATTACGTCGGCCGGAGACGCAGAGACGCGACTCTCGGTGACTGCGGGATTACGTCGGCCGGAGACGCAGAGACGCGACTCTCGGTGACTGCGGGATTACGTCGGCCGGAGACGCAGAGACTCGACTCTCGGTGACTGCGGGATTACGTCGGCCGGAGCTGCAGAGACGCGACTCTCGGTGACTGCGGGATTACGTCGGCCGGAGCTGCAGAGACGCGACTCTCGGTGACTGTGGGATTACGTCGGCCGGAGACGCAGAGACGCGACTCTCGGTGACTGTGGGATTACGTCGGCCGGAGACGCAGAGACACGGAGCCACGGGGCCGTCTCGCTCTCATTCACCCTTGATCGGCCATATGCCACGTCCCGGCCCGACTGCCGGCCCGCCCTGCCCTGCCGAGCGGCGCGGTCATTATAGTTTTTACCTGGCGGCGGCGGCGGCGGCGGCGGCGGCGGTCCGACGGGCCGACATCTGGCCGACAGGCTGTCGACGGCTGACCGACGCCGGCCACAGCGAGTCAGCGACATCCGCCCGGCGCGCATTTGCCGCCATTTGTGTGTTTCTCCAACTGCCCCGAACGACGGGTGCGCCGACTTTTTGCCCGGTGAGCGCCACATTAGAAATCGTAAAGGATGCGCCGACCGCCAGACGCGCATGAGAGCGAGCGGCCGCCAGACCGACAGATGCTGTTATAGCCACTTAGGCCAATTATATACCACCTCTGGTATCTATTTAGCAATGAAATTACCACAGTCGAATTTGGCTAAGAAGGACCTTTGGGTGCTCATGATATTTGGTGGAGACTTCGTGAAAATCTGCGACCGCAAGTGTCCGTTTTTATTCGATGTTCTTGGTTTTTGTGGGTTTCCGACTCGCTTTGTTTCTAGGTTCCCTGTTAGTTTTGTTCTGGAGCCGTGGTTTGGTGACTGACAGATGTTGCTGGAGTCCTGATTGAAATGTGTCCGATAGGCCAGTTCGCGAAGTTCTATATGAGACGAAAGCTGCAGTTCCCTTGATTGAATGCATTGGCTGATATTTGCGTCAAATAAACCTCTAATGCCTCGCCAACAATGCGGTGCTTCCAGCATGAAGTCGTGTGCTTTGCGTGTCGCGTCGAATCCTATAATAATGGTCGTCGTCAGGCACGTAGCCAAGGGGAGGGCGGCGGGGGCGGCCGCCCCCCCCCCCCCCCCCTGGAGGCCAGGAGGGCCCTTTTCGGCGCGCGCAGCGCGCCGAAAAGGGCCGACGAGACCGCGCGAAGTGCGGTATCATAGGCTCTTTACTACACGAAGCTTGGTCTTTAGAGAGTTTAGAGGACTTCAGAGGCTCTTTAGGCCCACCAGGGCCCTCTCTGAAAGACCAAAGGGCCCCTTGGACGTTCAAAAGAGCCCTGCGCATGTCAGAGGGGCCCCTGGCCAGACCGAAAGGGCCCCTGAACGGGTCAGAGGGCCCCCTGAGCACGTCGAATGGGCCCCCTGAACACGTCGAGTGGGCCCCTAGCCAGCACAGAGGGGCCCCTGGGCAGGTTGAGAGGCCACTGAGCATGTCGACAGGGCAACACAGCGGCCAGCGCAGTCCTTTGCCAGGTCATAAGGGCCCCTGAGCAGATTGGAGGGCCCCTGGACAGGCCAGAGGGCCCTTGGGAAGTCAAGAGGGCCCCTGTACAGGTCAGAGGGGCCCTGACCAGACCGAAAGGGCACCTAGGTGGGTCAGAAGGGCCCCTGAACATGCCGAATGAGCCCCTAGCCAGCACAGAGGGGCCCCAGGGCAGGTCGGAGGGCCCTAAGAGCATGCCGCAAGGCGACAAAGCAGCCAGTGCAGTCCCTTGCTAGGTCGAAATGGCCCCTTTGAATGTTAAAGGGCCCCTGGAGAGACCAGAGGGCCCTGGAAAGTTAAAAGGGCCCCTGCGCAGATCGGAGGGGCCCCTGACCAGACCGAAAGGACCCCTGGGCGGGTGAGAAGGGCCCCTGAACATGCCGAAGTGGCCCCTGGCCAGCACGGAGGGACTCCAGGGCAGGTCGGAGGGTCCCTTGAGCATGTCGGCAGGGTGACAAAGCAGCCAGCGCAGGCCGACCAGAAGAGTCGCTGGGCCGATCGGAGGGGCTCCTGGGCAAGTCAGAGGGGCCCCTGGCTAGACCGAAAGGGTCCCTGGGCCGGTCGGAAGGCCTCTTGAACATGCCGGATGAGTTCCTAGCCAGACTGGAGGGGCCCCTGGGCAGGTCGGAGGGGCCCCTGAGCAGGGGCGGCGGATTGCTGGGGCAAGGTACCCAAAATTCCCCCCAGTCGAAAATCCTGGGGGCAAAGGGTAGTTCCCCCCAGATTTTAGCCTGCTCAATCTGGGGGCAACATGACCCTTCCTCTCCCCAGCATTTTCATTTGAGGGAGGGGGGGGGGGGGGATTTGGGGTACCCTACGCCCCGCAATCCGCCGCCCCTGCCCCTGAGCATGTCGGAAAGGCGACAAAGCAGCCAGTGCGGTCCCTGGCCAGGTCGGAAGGACCTCTGAACAGGCCGAATGGGCCCTCTGACACACAAGAGGGGCTTCTTGGAAGGTCAGAGGAGTCTCTGGTGAGACCGAAAGGGTCAAAGCACGTATAGATCCCAGATGAAGATTAAATACAAAGAGGACTTACTCCACAATACAAAATATTAAAAGCGGAGCTTTCGGGTATATTGTAACACCCTTCGTCAGGGTGCTACAATATACCCGAAAGATCCGATTTTATGTTTTCCTGTAGAGTAAGCCCTTTTTGTATTATATATATCACCCACCCCACATCATGTCTTTTCGCTTCGCGGATCCCAGATGAGTCCCTGAACAGGTCGGAAGGGCGTAGAAAAGGTCAGAGGGGTCCCTAGATGAAATGAAGGGACGTTGGGCCTTTCAACAGTAAGAATACAGTTGTACAGGGAATAACACTCACAATTTTCGCGCCGCACCGCGGCGGAATTTCACTACAAATTCAATTATATGCGGTTTAGGAAAAAAATCGGTCAGTTTCTCGGCTCATTTATGTGTTATGTTGCTACTTTCCTATATTATTGGGCAAAATAGTTCATTTTAGCACTTTTTCCCCGCACTTTTAAACGCACAATATAGCAATTTTAGAGGCCCGCACCATACGCAATGCGACGCATTGATGAGAAAGCAACCCAGGGCATAAAACTCAACATTTTCGCGCCGCTCCGCAGCACAATTTGTTTAAGAGTTCCAGGTCTTGAGCTTAACAAAAATATTCCAAGTTAGTATAGCTGATTCCAAATTCGTGTCGCTGGTTCCAAAGTTGATGTGGCAGTTTGCTAACTCCAGCTCCTAAACGTTGGTATGGCCCATGCCATACCTGCCACACTGCATTTTCGAGCCTTGTAACGTGCCTTTTCGTGCGTTTTTGTTTTGTTTGTTTGTTTGGGGGGCGGGGGCCTTTCAACGCTTGGGAAGGGGCCCTTTCAACCCTCGAGAAGGGGCCCTTTCAACGCTCGGGAAGGGGCCCTTTCGAGGCGCCGCCCCTCCCTGGACGAAATCCTGGCTACGTACCTGGTCGTCGTATATTTGTCCACAACTAAACTGCCTGATATTATAAGGTAATAAGGAGTTAATTAACTGTCGAACATAAGCTGATATTCCACAATCCACATATCACAAATTGAAACCCTTAACTTCGAAACAAAGTATTACAAATGCTATGGAAAGAGATATATCTCTTCTTTCACGTTAGCGAATATATATATATATATATATATATATATATATATATATATATATATATATATATATATATCTATATCTATATCTATATCTATATCTATATCTATATCTATATCTATATCTATGTCTATATCTATATCTATATCTATATCTATATCTATCTCTATCTCTATCTCTCTATCTCTATCTCTATCTCTATCTCTATCTCTATCTCTATCTCTATCTCTATCTCTATCTCTATCTCTATCTCTATCTCTATCTCTATCTCTATCTCTATCTCTATCTCTATCTCTATCTCTATCTCTATCTCTATCTCTATCTCTATCTCTATCTCTATCTCTATCTCTATCTCTATCTCTATCTCTATCTCTATCTCTATCTCTATCTCTATCTCTATCTCTATCTCTATCTCTATCTCTATCTCTATCTCTATCTCTATCTCTATCTCTATCTCTATCTCTATCTCTATCTCTATCTCTATCTCTATCTCTATCTCTATCTCTATCTCTATCTCTATCTCTATCTCTATCTCTATCTATCTCTATCTCTATCTCTATCTCTATCTCTATCTCTATCTCTATCTCTATCTCTATCTCTATCTCTATCTCTATCTCTATCTCTATCTCTATCTCTATCTCTATCTCTATCTCTATCTCTATCTCTATCTCTATCTCTATCTCTATCTCTATCTCTATCTCTATCTCTATCTCTATCTCTATCTCTATCTCTATCTCTATCT
>JAXIVJ010011332.1:0-2500 GCA_036785665.1 Chirona hameri
TGATGATGATGATGATGTTGCTGATGATGATGTTGCTGATGATGATGTTGCTGTTGATGATGATGTTGATGATGATGTTGCTGATGATGTTGCTGATGATGTTGCTGATGATGTTGATGATGATGTTGCTGGTGATGTTACTGATGATGTTGCTGATGATGTTGCTGATGATGTTGCTGATGATGACGTGAGACGGTGTGGTATGCCCGGAGGCGGTGTTGTATGCCCGGAGGCGGTGTTGTATGCCCGGAGGCGGTGTGGTATGCCCGGAGGCGGTGTAGTATGCCCGGAGGCGGTGTTGTATGCCCGGAGGCGGTGTGGTATGCCCGGAGGCGGTGTAGTATGCCCGGAGGCGGTGTTGTATGCCCGGAGGCGGTGTGGTATGCCCGGAGGCGGTGTAGTATGCCCGGAGGCGGTGTTGTATGCCCGGAGGCGGTGTGGTATGCCCGGAGGCGGTGTAGTATGCCCGGAGGCGGTGTTGTATGCCCGGAGGCGGTGTGGTATGCCCGGAGGCGGTACAACACCGCCTCCGGGCATGATGATGATAATGATGATGATGATGATGATGATGATGATGATGATGATGATGATGATGATGATGATGATGATGATGATGATGATGATGATGATGATGATGATGATGATGATGATGATGATGATGATGATGATGATGATGATGATGATGATGATGATGATGATGATGATGTTGCTGATGATGATGTTGCTGATGATGATGTTGCTGATGATGATGTTGTTGATGATGTTGCTGATGATGTTGATGATGATGTTGCTGATGATGTTGCTGATGATGTTGCTGATGATGTTGCTGATGATGTTGCTGATGATGACGTGAGACGGTGTGGTATGCCCGGAGGCGGTGTTGTATGCCCGGAGGCGGTGTTGTATGCCCGGAGGCGGTGTGGTATGCCCGGAGGCGGTGTAGTATGCCCGGAGGCGGTGTTGTATACCCGGAGGCGGTGTGGTATGCCCGGAGGCGGTGTAGTATGCCCGGAGGCGGTGTTGTATGCCCGGAGGCGGTGTGGTATGCCCGGAGGCGGTGTAGTATGCCCGGAGGCGGTGTTGTATGCCCGGAGGCGGTGTGGTATGCCCGGAGGCGGTACAACACCGCCTCCGGGCATGATGATGATAATGATGATGATGATGATGATGATGATGATGATGATGATGATGATGATGATGATGATGATGATGATGATGATGATGATGATGATGATGATGATGATGATGATGATGATGATGATGATGATGATGATGATGATGTTGCTGATGATGATGTTGTTGATGATGTTGCTGATGATGTTGATGATGATGTTGCTGATGATGTTGCTGATGATGTTGATGATGATGTTGATGATGATGTTGATGATGATGTTGATGATGATGTTGATGATGATGTTGATGATGATGTTGATGATGATGTTGATGATGATGTTGATGATGATGACGATGATGATGTTGATGATGATGTTGATGTTGATGATGATGTTGATGATGATGTTGATGATGATGTTGATGATGATGTTGCTGATGATGTTGCTGATAATGTTGCTGATGATGTTGATGATGATGTTGCTGGTGATGTTGCTGATGATGTTGCTGATGATGTTGCTGATGATGTTGCTGATGATGACGTGAGACGGTGTGGTATGCCCGGAGGCGGTGTTGTATGCCCGGAGGCGGTGTGGTATACCCGGAGGCGGTGTTGTATGCCCAGAGGCGGTGTTGTATGCCCGGAGGCGGTGTGGTATGCCCGGAGGCGGTGTAGTATGCCCGGAGGCGGTGTTGTATGCCCGGAGGCGGTGTGGTATTCCCGGAGGCGGTGTAGTATGCCCGGAGGCGGTGTTGTATGCCCGGAGGCGGTGTGGTATGCCCGGAGGCGGTGTAGTATGCCCGGAGGCGGTGTTGTATGCCCGGAGGCGGTGTGGTATGCCCGGAGGCGGTACAACACCGCCTCCGGGCATGATGATGATAATGATGATGATGATGATGATGATGATGATGATGATGATGATGATGATGATGATGATGATGATGATGATCATGATCATGATGATGATGATGATGATGATGATGATGTTGCTGATGATGATGTTGCTGATGATGATGTTGCTGTTGATGATGATGTTGCTGATGATGTTGCTGATGATGTTGCTGATGATGTTGCTGATGATGTTGATGATGATGTTGCTGGTGATGTTGCTGATGATGTTGCTGATGATGTTGATGATGATGTTGCTGGTGATGTTGCTGATGATGTTGCTGATGATGTTGCTGATGATGTTGATGATGATGTTGCTGGTGATGTTGCTGATGATGTTGCTGATGATGTTGCTGATGATGTTGCTGATGATGACGTGAGACGGTGTGGTATGCCCGGAGGCGGTGTTGTATGCCCGGAGGCGGTGTTGTATGCCCGGAGGCGGTGTGGTATGCCCGGAGGCGGTGTAGTATGCCCGGAGGCGGTGTTGTATGCCCGGAG
>JAXIVJ010011332.1:42500-43909 GCA_036785665.1 Chirona hameri
GATGATGATGTTGATGATGATGTTGATGATGATGTTGATGATGATGATGATGATGATGTTGATGATGATGTTGATGTTGATGATGATGTTGATGATGATGTTGATGATGATGTTGATGATGATGTTGCTGATGATGTTGCTGATAATGTTGCTGATGATGTTGATGATGATGTTGCTGGTGATGTTGCTGATGATGTTGCTGATGATGTTGCTGATGATGTTGCTGATGATGACGTGAGACGGTGTGGTATGCCCGGAGGCGGTGTTGTATGCCCGGAGGCGGTGTTGTATGCCCGGAGGCGGTGTGGTATGCCCGGAGGCGGTGTTGTATGCCCAGAGGCGGTGTTGTATGCCCGGAGGCGGTGTGGTATGCCCGGAGGCGGTGTAGTATGCCCGGAGGCGGTGTTGTATGCCCGGAGGCGGTGTGGTATGCCCGGAGGCGGTGTAGTATGCCCGGAGGCGGTGTTGTATGCCCGGAGGCGGTGTGGTATGCCCGGAGGCGGTACAACACCGCCTCCGGGCATGATGATGATAATGATGATGATGATGATGATGATGATGATGATGATGATGATGATGATGATGATGATGATGATGATGATGATGATGATGATGATGATGATGATGATGATGATGATGATGATGATGATGATGATGATGATGATGATGATGATGATGATGATGATGATGATGATGATGATGATGATGATGATGATGATGATGATGATGATGATGATGATGATGATGATGATGATGATGATGATGATGATGATGATGATGATGATGATGATGATGATGA
This sequence comes from Chirona hameri, assembly GCA_036785665.1. NCBI lineage: Eukaryota > Metazoa > Arthropoda > Thecostraca > Balanomorpha > Balanidae > Chirona > Chirona hameri. The sequence continues at coordinate 43,300 of JAXIVJ010011332.1, forward strand.
TGATGATGATGATGATGATGATGATGATGATGATGATGATGATGATGATGATGATGATGATGATGATGATGATGATGATGATGATGATGATGATGATGATGATGATGATGATGATGATGATGATGATGATGATGATGATGATGATGATGATGATGATGATGATGATGATGATGATGATGATGATGATGATGATGATGATGATGATGATGATGATGATGATGATGATGATGATGATGATGATGATGATGATGATGATGATGATGATGATGATGATGATGATGATGATGATGATGATGATGATGATGATGATGATGATGATGATGATGATGATGATGATGATGATGATGATGATGATGATGATGATGATGATGATGATGATGATGATGATGATGATGATGATGATGATGATGATGATGATGATGATGATGATGATGATGATGATGATGATGATGATGATGATGATGATGATGATGATGATGATGATGATGATGATGATGATGATGATGATGATGATGATGATGATGATGATGATGATGATGATGATGACGATGATGATGATGATGATGATGATGATGATGATGATGATGATGATGATGATGATGATGATGAT
>JAXIVJ010011333.1:0-43907 GCA_036785665.1 Chirona hameri
TGATGATGATGATGATGATGATGATGATGATGATGATGATGATGATGATGATGATGATGATGATGATGATGATGATGATGATGATGATGATGATGATGATGATGATGATGATGATGATGATGATGATGATGATGATGATGATGATGATGATGGTGATGGTGATGATGATGATGATGGTGATGGTGATGATGATGATGATGATGATGATGATGATGATGATGATGATGATGATGATGATGATGATGATGATGATGATGATGATGATGATGATGATGATGATGATGATGATGATGATGATGATGATGATGATGATGATGATGATGATGATGATGATGATGATGATGATGATGATGATGATGATGATGATGATGATGATGATGATGATGATGATGATGATGATGATGATGATGATGATGATGATGATGATGATGATGATGATGATGATGATGATGATGATGATGATGATGATGATGATGATGATGATGATGATGATGATGATGATGATGATGATGATGATGATGATGATGATGATGATGATGATGATGATGATGATGATGATGATGATGATGATGATGATGATGATGATGATGATGATGATGATGATGATGATGATGATGATGATGATGATGATGATGATGATGATGATGATGATGATGATGATGATGATGATGATGATGATGATGATGATGATGATGATGATGATGATGATGATGATGATGATGATGATGATGATGATGATGATGATGATGATGATGATGATGATGATGATGATGATGATGATGATGATGATGATGATGATGATGATGATGATGATGATGATGATGATGATGATGATGATGATGATGATGATGATGATGATGATGATGATGATGATGATGATGATGATGATGATGATGATGATGATGATGATGATGATGATGATGATGATGATGATGATGATGATGATGATGATGATGATGATGATGATGATGATGATGATGATGATGATGATGATGATGATGATGATGATGATGATGATGATGATGATGATGATGATGATGATGATGATGATGATGATGATGATGATGATGATGATGATGATGATGATGATGATGATGATGATGATGATGATGATGATGATGATGATGATGATGATGATGATGATGATGATGATGATGATGATGATGATGATGATGATGATGATGATGATGATGATGATGATGATGATGATGATGATGATGATGATGATGATGATGATGATGATGATGATGATGATGATGATGATGATGATGATGATGATGATGATGATGATGATGATGATGATGATGATGATGATGATGATGATGATGATGATGATGATGATGATGATGATGATGATGATGATGATGATGATGATGATGATGATGATGATGATGATGATGATGATGATGATGATGATGATGATGATGATGATGATGATGATGATGATGATGATATGTTTATTTTTTCGGAGTCATTAGATGTGTCAAGGAAGAAAGCTCTTTGTAATGTCGGTAATTACATAAAGGTTAGCGAGAGGAACATAATAGTATGCGTGCATAAACTTTGCAATTTCATGCCAATTAATTGTCATACAATAGGTTACCAAAAGTTACTGAAACTTGGTTACTGAACAGGTTGCTTCAGCAACCTGTTCAGTGCCGGTGAAGTGCTGAGCACGAATCAGACCGTCACTATATCTGTGTATATTTAGGAACCATTGCTGCTGCTGATATCATATGTTAACATGGACTGCTTACATGCAGATACTTTCAATAGCTACGAGCAGTTAGCAACACGTGGAGAAACTCGTGAGACAACAAGCTGCACAGACATGTGTGTATTTTCAGTACTTATCTCACCCTGACACATGATTGTTTTTCATTTTATGTAACAACGGATGCTGCCACCGTTTCCTGTTTCATATTTCAGGCGCAGTCGGCAGTCGAAGCGCTGCTCTATGACTCAAGTGGCCTGTCTTTGTTCTCGGTGATGAAATAATCGGCGGTGGAATATAGCCATCACCGATGAAAGGGTTTTGAACACAATCAAAGACGCTTGGCGGTGGTCATGCATATTTTCCACGAACTCGTTATATCCCCGGATAATTCCCCAGTCGATCCACGTCGTCGTTAACATTCAAACGTGCGCGAATTGCCCTCAGCTGCAGCTCAAAGAGGACAATGCATGCTCGGAATTCTCGGGCCACGACGAGCCTCAGACAGAGCTGAGATTACAATCGGAATATACAATCAAATCGGTTAAAGGTCAGACCATCGTGATGCACAGCGGAACACAGTCGCCTCCTGGCTCCCTGTCTGGGGTTTTCTACATTCGACCCACGGTGACATCCCTCTAGTAGATGGTCTCAGTGGGTGACGCGTCAGACGCAGCTCACCTCAGAGTTCAGAGGCAGCGGGAGGAGGAGGAGGAGGAGGAGGAGGAGGGGAGCGACATCTGACGGCTACTATCACCGCTGACAGCACACTGTCCGATGCAGCACCTCAGAGTTCAGAGGCAGCGGGAGGAGGAGGAGGAGGAGGGGAGCGACATCTGACGGCTACTATCACCGCTGACAGCACACTGTCCGATGCAGCACCTCAGAGTTCAGAGGCAGCGGGAGGAGGAGGAGGAGGAGGAGGAGGAGGAGGAGGAGGAGGAGGAGGAGGAGGAGGAGGAGGAGGAGGAGGAGGAGGAGGGGAGCGACATCTGACGGCTACTATCACCGCTGACAGCACACTGTCCGATGCAGCACCTCAGAGTTCAGAGGCAGCGGGAGGAGGAGGAGGAGGAGGAGGAGGAGGAGGAGGAGAAGGAGGAGGAGGAGGAGGAGGAGGAGGAGGAGGAGGAGGAGGAGGAGGAGGGGCGCGGCATCTGACGGCTACTATCACCGCTGACAGCACACTGTCCGATGCAGCACCTCAGAGTTCAGAGGAAGCGGGAGGAGGAGGAGGAGGAGGAGGAGGAGGAGGAGGAGGAGGAGGAGGAGGAGGAGGAGGAGGAGGAGGAGGAGGAGGAGGAGGAGGAGGAGGAGGAGGAGGAGGAGGAGGAGGAGGAGGAGGAGGAGGAGGAGGAGGAGGAGGAGGAGGAGGAGGAGGAGGAGGAGGAGGAGGAGGAGGAGGAGGAGGAGGAGGAGGAGGAGGAGGAGGAGGAGGAGGAGGAGGAGGAGGAGGAGGAGGAGGAGGAGGAGGAGGAGGAGGAGGAGGAGGAGGAGGAGGAGGAGGAGGAGGAGGAGGAGGAGGAGGAGGAGGAGGAGGAGGAGGAGGAGGAGGAGGAGGAGGAGGAGGGGCGAGGCATCTGACGGCTACTATCACCGCTGACAGCACACTGTCCGATGCAGCACCTCAGAGTTCAGAGGAAGCGGGAGGAGGAGGAGGAGGAGGAGGAGAAGGAGGAGGAGGAGGAGGAGGAGGAGGAGGATGAGGATGAGGATGAGGAGGAGGATGAGGAGGAGGATGAGGAGGAGGAGGAGGAGGAGGAGGAGGAGGAGGAGGAGGAGGAGGAGGAGGAGGAGGAGGAGGAGGAGGAGAAGGAGGAGGAGGAGGAGGAGGAGGAGGAGGAGGAGGAGGAGGAGGAGGAGGAGGAGGAGGAGGAGGAGGAGGAGGAGGAGGAGGAGGAGGAGGAGGAGGAGAGCGACATCTGACGGCCACTATCACCGCTGACAGCACACTGTGACATTCTGAATGACACACCGCGGCAGGACCGATGTCGTGGGCTGTGAACTGTAGGAGGCAGTGGGCTGTCGGCTGTAGGCGGCAGTGGGCTGTCGGCTGTAGGAGGAAGTGGGCTGTCGGCTGTAGGAGGCAGTGGGCTGTGGACTGTAGGAGGTAGTGGGCTGTTGGCTGTAGGAGGCAGTGGGCTGTCGGCTGTAGGAGGCAGTGGGCTGTTGGCTGTAGGAGGTAGTGGGCTGTTGGCTGTAGGAGAAAGTGGGCTGGTGGCTGTAGGAGGAAGTAGGCTGTCGGCTGTAGGAGGCAGTGGGCTGTCGGCTGTAGGAGGAAGTGTGCTGTCGGCTGTAGGAGGCAGTGGGCTGTCGGCTGTAGGAGGCAGTGGGCTGTCGGCTGTATGAGGCAGTGGGCTGTCGGCTGTAGGAGGAAGTGGGCTGTCGGCTGTAGGAGGCAGTGGGCTGTGGACTGTAGGAGGTAGTGGGCTGTTGGCTGCAGGAGGCAGTGGGCTGTCGGCTGTAGGAGGCAGTGGGCTGTTGGCTGTAGGAGGTAGTGGGCTGTTGGCTGTAGGAGGAAGTGGGCTGTCGGCTGTAGGAGGCAGTGGGATGTCGGCTGTAGGAGGCAGTGGGCTGTTGGCTGTAGGAGGAAGTGGGCTGTCGGCTGTAGGAGGAAGTGAGCTGTTGGCTGTAGGAGGCAGTGGGCTGTTGGCTGTAGGAGGTAGTGGGCTGTCGGCTGTAGGAGGAAGTGGGCTGTCGGCTGTAGGAGGCAGTAGGCTGTCGGCTGTAGGAGGCAGTGGGCTGTCGGCTGTAGGAGGCAGTGGGCTGTTGGCTGTAGGAGGCAGTAGGCTGTCGGCTGTAGGAGGCAGTGGGCTGTTGGCTGTAGGAGGCAGTAGGCTGTCGGCTGTAGGAGGCAGTGGGCTGTCGGCTGTAGGAGGAAGTGGGCTGTTGGCTGTAGGAGGAAGTGGGCTGTGGACTGTAGGAGGTAGTGGGCTGTCGGCTGTAGGAGGAAGTGGGCTGTCCGCTGTAGGAGGAAGTGGGCTGTCGGCTGTAGGAGGCAGTGGGCTGTCGGCTGTAGGAGGCAGTGGGCTGTTGGCTGTAGGAGGCAGTAGGCTGTCGGCTGTAGGAGGCAGTGGGCTGTCGGCTGTAGGAGGCAGTGTGCTGTCGGCTGTAGGAGGCAGTGGGATGTCGGCTGTAGGAGGCAGTGGGCTGTCGGCTGTAGGAGGCAGTGGGCTGTTGGCTGTAGGAGGAAGTGGGCTGTGGACTGTAGGAGGCAGTGGGCTGTTGGCTGTAGGAGGCAGTGGGCTGTCGGCTGTAGGAGGCAGTGTGCTGTCGGCTGTAGGAGGCAGTGGGCTGTCGGCTGTAGGAGGCAGTGGGCTGTTGGCTGTAGGAGGCAGTGGGCTGTCGGCTGTAGAAGGAAGTGGGCTGTCGGCTGTAGGAGGAAATGGGCTGTTGGCTGTAGGAGGCAGTAGGCTGTCGGCTGTAGGAGGCAGTGGGCTGTCGACTGTAGGAGGCAGTGGGCTGTTGGCTGTAGGAGGCAGTGGGCTGTCGGCTGTAGGAGGAAGTGGGCTGTCGGCTGTAGGAGGCAGTGGGCTGTCGGCTGTAGGAGGAAGTGGGCTGTCGGCTGTAGGAGGCAGTGGGCTGTTGGCTGTAGGAGGCAGTAGGCTGTCGGCTGTAGGAGGCAGTGGGCTGTCGGCTGTAGGAGGCAGTGGGCTGTTGGCTGTAGGAGGCAGTGGGCTGTCGGCTGTAGGAGGAAGTGGGCTGTCGGCTGTAGGAGGCAGTGGGCTGTCGGCTGTAGGAGGAAGTGGGCTGTGGACTGTCGGCTGTCAGCGGCTCTGGGCTGTGAGTTGTCGGCGCCTGTGGGCTGTAGACTGTGCTGTAAATCAGTGGCATGGTTGGGGCTGGAGAAAATGGACGACGCACAGTCTTAACATGACAATCCGAAAGGAACCGGTCCAATGCAGTGCGCCGCGCCTTTCAATCCAGTCTTTTGGACCCAGGCCACATTGGGTTGGGAAAATATGGATTTGGAGCTGATTGAGAATAGGTAAGGTTGAGTTTGAGCAACAATATTTGACAAATCGCTGCTCAGAATGTTTGTCATGCCAATAGCATTTATGCATCAGTGTATGCATCATTCATAGCTGACAATCTATCAGGACAACGTCCGTTTGCAGTAACTTATGCGATTATTTAAACCAGGATTGATTGAATTCGATATCAACATGGAAATACCCACTAAACTTGCCCCGGGGTGTGGAAGCTCAATCGGATGCAGTCTCCGCGGGCTGGGTGACCTGATTCGAGCGTCGGACGGACGTGGACTCTCGTCGAATGCCCTCTTAGACTGAGCGTGTGATCCATGAGAAGGCACTGAGGGAGGGCGTGGGACGAAAGATAATGCACAGAGGGTGGTATTGTCTCCGTTACCATCCAATCACAGCTAATTGAATAAGGCGTAACAGTGCGCCACTTTCTACACGCTGTCTGACGCAAGTGGGTAAGGCTGCTTAGGCGTATTCAGAGGTGAAAAAATGTTCCGACGCGCCAACGCACGTCGGTGTCAGTTGATTGTGTACCGCCGTACCGTGAGTTAGCAAAACGCTGCTGAAGATAACTACGCATCTCAAACTAAAGATATGAAGGGCGCAAAAACATGACAGGATCTCAGTCATCTTCAATTTGGATCAGCATTAGAATATCAGCGTAAAACATCATGCATACACTGTCAAAAATAGTGTGTTTTTATTTAGTGGCTTCGTTCCTCAAGCCAAAATGCACAGCTGAAGAAAAAAACACGGCGACATCGCGGCTGCCCCATTACTAGCCTCATCCGTGTCGCTGTCAGGTCGGTGAGTCAGATGAGACAGCGGCAATTATGGCGTTTTCTATATTATTTGTGGAATATTTAATGATGCCTTGATTCCATTACATCAAATAGGCAAAACATAAATTGTCCAAAACTAATTTGCAGCACCCAGAAAAGCAGCGAGTGACATTGGCGTATCCAAATCGGTGGTGGTGGGGAGGGGGGAGGGAGGGGGCACAGGTGGTTTGGGGACAAATTACAAAACTATCACACAATTTTGAAAACTCATCGGATTTTACTTGCTTATGCATTGACAGCTGATTTAAAACAAACTTTCTTTCGTTTACAAGTTGCTTAGATTGTCTTCTATAGAAGAACACAAATTGACACATTTTCTGATATAGATATCAGAAAATGTGTCAATTTTGTGCCGATTTCAGGCGGTTTGGGGGGCCATGGCCACCATGCTCCCCCTGGATCTGCTAGTGGCAAGTGATGTCATCATTGCATGTGGAAACATCTTGTTATTATTGCATCCTTGTAACAATAGGTACAACAAATATCAGTAGACGATGCAATGCCACATGGTTCTGGAGTACAATTATTCAGACACCACCATCTTCATGTGTAGCCATTGGTGGATCCAGAACGGTGGTTTGGGGAGGGGGAGGCACGAGTGGTTGGGGGGGGGCAAATTCCAAAAATTGTCACAATTCAGAAAACTCATCGGATATCACTTGCTTATGCAATATGCATTGATAGCTGATTTAAAACAAACTTTCCTTAGTAAAAGTTGCTTAGATTGTCTTCTATATCAGGAAATGTCTATTTTTTGCCGATTTCAGGTTTGGGGGGGGGGGGGGGGCATGGCCGCTACACCCCCCCGGATCCGCTAGTGTGTGTAGCACTCATTGTAACGCTCACAAAATGTGTTATGTGTTGACAAAATGTGCTGCGTGTTGACAAAATGTGTTGTGTGTTTACAAAATGTGCCAGAGTGCCGATTTTTATAAATGTTGTTAGTCACCGAGGCATGAGAAAAACCTTATTTTTAGAGTAATTGGCCATAAGAGCGCGAACAATGGAAGTGAGTTAGCCTGGCTCTTTGTCGGTGTCAGCCTCGAGCTTTTTCACCTCTGGGCGTATTACTGGGAACCTGCCTGCCACAGTGGGCTTCCCAGTCTCCAAGATATCTCCACAGGCCTGCCGGAAATAGGTAGCACGTAAGACGTAACTCTACGTAACGCTATGAGTGCAAAATATTGATATGCATAACTCTGGAAAATCTCTCTTTTTGTTGACCATTTGCCTTCGTTTCTGTCAGTTATTTACCTCTTATATTTCATCCAGATGCTTTGCAGCGGACCACTGCAAACCAACAATGACCTTTCGAACTCTCTTCAAGGCACGAACGTCGCACGACCGTAGCCGGAGATAATCACGAAATCATGCCACCGGGGAGAGAATCACGAAATCATGCCACCGGGGGGAGAATCACGGAATTATGCCACCGGGGAGAGAATCACGAAATCATGCCACCGGGGAGAGAATCACGAAATCATGCCACCGGGGAGAGAATCACGAAATCATGCCACCGGGGAGAGAATCACGAAATCATTCCTACGGGGAGATAATCACGAAATCATGCCACCGGGGAGATAATCACGAAATCATGCCACCGGAGAAAGACTCACGAAATCATTCCACCGGGGAGAGAATCACGAAATCATGCCACCGGGGAGAGAATCACGAAATCATGTCACCGGGGAGAGAATCACGAAATCATGCCACCGGGGAGAGAATCACGAAATCATGCCACCGGGGAGAGAATCACGAAATCATGCCACCGGGGAGAGAATCACGAAATCATGCCACCGGGGAGAGAATCACGAAATCATGTCACCGGGGAGAGAATCACGAAATCATGCCACCGGGGAGAGAATCACGAAATCATGCCACCGGGGAGAGAATCACGAAATCATGCCACCGGGGAGAGAATCACGAAATCATACCACCGGGGAGAGAATCACGAAATCATGCCACCGGGGAGATAATCACGGAATCATGCCACCGGGCAGAGAATCACGAAATCATGCCACCGGGGAGAGAATCACGAAATCATGCCACCGGGGAGAGAATCACGAAATCATGCCACCGGGGGAGAGAATCACGAAATCATGCCACCGGGGAGAGAATCACGAAATCATACCACCGGGGGAGAGAATCACGAAATCATGCCACCGGGGAGAGAATCACGAAATCATGCCACCGGGGAGAGAATCACGAAATCATGCCACCAGGGAGAGAATCGCGAAATCATGCCACCGGGGAGAGAATCACGAAATCATGCCACCGGGTCATAGCACCGTGTCTCCGTGGTTCACGGTGTGTGGAGATCCACTGCATGACTCCCGATCACAGTGTCCGGCCTGTGGTCACAGTGTCCCATGATCACAGTGTCTGGCCTGTGGTCACAGTGTCCGGCCTGTGGTCACAGTGTCCCGTGATCACAGTGTCCGGCCTGTGGTCACAGTGTCTCGTGATCCCAGTGTCCGGCCTGTGGTCACAGTGTCCCGTGATCACAGTGTCCGGCTTGTGGTCACAGTGTCCTGTGATCACAGTGTCCGGCCTGTGATCACAGTGTCCCGTGATCACAGTGTCCGGCTTGTGGTCACAGTGTCCGGCCTGTGGTCACAGTGTCCCGTGATCACAGTGTCCGGCCTGTGGTCACAGTGTCCCGTGATCACAGTGCCCGGCATGTGATCACAGTGTCCGGCCTGTGGTCACAGTGTCACGTGATCACAGTGTCCGGCTTGTGGTCACAGTGTCCGGCCTGTGGTCCCAGTGTCCCGTGATCACAGTGTCCGGCCTGTGATCACAGTGTCCGGCCTGTGATCACAAAGTCTCGTGATCACAGTGTCCGGCCTGTGGCCATAGTGTCCCATGATCACAGTGTCCGGCCTGTGGTCACAGTGTCTCGTGATCACAGTGTCCGGCCTGTGGTCACAGTGTCCGGTCTGTGGTCACATTGTCCCATGATCACAGTGTCCGGCCTGTGGCCACAGTGTCTCGTGATCACAGTGTCCGGCCTGTGGCCACAGTGTCCCATGATCACAGTGTCCGGCCTGTGGTCACAGTGTCTCGTGATCACAGTGTCCGGCCTGTGGTCACAGTGTCCGGTCTGTGGTCACATTGTCCCATGATCACAGTGTCCGGCCTGTGGTCACAGTGTCTCGTGATCACAGTGTCCGGCTTGTGGTCACAGTGTCCGGCCTGTGATCACAGTGTCCGGCCTGTGGTCACAGTGTCTCGTGATCACAGTGTCCGGCCTGTGGTCACCAAGTCCCGTGATCACAGTGTCCGGCTTGTGGTCAGTGACACCTGTCTCACAGAACAGAGTCAGCATCTATCTGGCTGAATAATTTCGCCCCGACCCGTCCCGCCCCGCCTCCGCCTCCGCCTCCGCCTCCGCCTCCGCCTCCGCCTCCGCCTCCGCCTCCGCCTCCGCCTCCGCCTCCGTCGCATCGGAGAGAGAGGGATAGAGAAAGAGGGGGGGGGGCGACTTGAGTGCATGCAACAACGCTCGCCCGCCGCCTGCCAGTATGCAAATCTCGGCCACTCCTGGCCTCCGCTGCCGGGTCGGCTCATTCCGGAAACACAGCGTCTGTGAACGTCGGCCCCACAAATCACGTGATGTCGCCAGACGTCAGCCCCAGACATCACGTGATGTCGCCAGACGTCAGGCTCAGACATCACGTGATGTCACCAGACGTCAGCCCCAGACATCACGTGATGTCGCCAGACGTCAGGCTCAGACATCACGTGATGTCGCCAGACCTCAGCCTCAGACATCACGTGATGTCGCTAGACGTCAGGCTCAGACATCACGTGATGTCGCCAGACGAGATTCATGCGGCGTGTCGTAGACTCATGTGGCGCGCTGTAGACAACCGTGGCGCGTCTGGGCGCATCTGGTCGCCGGCGCTGCGGGCGGTGTTCCTGGGTTGGACAGGTATGACGGTTCAGCTGACGAAAATAGACTCAGGCGGTCCTGGGTGCCGCGCCGTGCACCGAGTAGAGCGGAAACGTAAAATGGTCGTGCAGCGTTCAGTGGTGTGGCTCAGATGTGCCGTGATAGTGGGCGGAAGTGGGACCTCGGCCGAGAGATGAGTGGCCCGATTAAGAGGTGGCCCGATTAAGAGAGCAACTCATCCGTCAGAGTGTTAAGTTCACGGAGGGAGGTATAGTTCACTGAGGGGGGTGAAAAATGGGACCGCATGAAGGAAAGTTAGCCGTGACGTGCAAAAGTTGCTCCGACAGATGTTAAATTGATTACATTTAGAAGGATCCTGGCAAATACATGTTCTTTCCATAGTGTCAACTTCGACCAACTGGTTATTTTTGTCGAATTTAAAGTACCCTGCCTGATGAGTCATTAGTATATATCTGCAACCACTGGCGGATCTAGGGTTCGAGAATGGGCGGGGGTGGGGAGGGGGCTAAAATTTCGCTCCGCTTCATCAGCGAAAAATTGTTGACCGGGGGGGGGGGATGGAGTCTGGTCGTCAGCGCGAAAAGTCGTTGAGCGCGTGGGGGGGGGGGGGTCCTGATAGCGAGTCATTGACCGGGGGGGGGGGGGGGATTTTCCCCTAATTATCGCTTCTTACTACAGCCAATGCAGGAGCACGCGGGGCGGGGGACATCCTTGTATTGAATGCCCGCCATGTTCCTGTGGGGGGAGGGGGGGGGGGGGGGGGCATTTGCCCCTAATGCCCTCCCTGGATCCGCCAGTGGTAAAAACCAGACAAACCCAATTTTACTTCTTCTGTCGCTTTCACACATTTATGTAGCTGAGTTCATGCCGAGTCTGATCTTGAATAGTTGGAACGGCAAAACAAAATGAAACCTCTACTCATATCACCCATAAAATGCACCGAGATAAGTACCTAAGCATGGTGCAAAATGGGTGTCAGATTTAAAATTGGTGCCTGAAATTATTTGAGTGGATATGACCTGAGGCCAAAGTAGCTATCCCAAGCTATAGTAATTTAAAATGACCTCAACAATGCAAACAAATATTAACTATACCTACACATTCACAAAGTGTTAATTATATTTGGCTACATGTTTAAAGGAAAAAGGAAAACAACGATACCCAAGTCCCAGTCACAATTTCTCACATACTGTTGAAATGCGTTCCCCGCACGCTGTTCCGCGCTAACCGCTTTGACGCCAAAACGCGACGTTTTTTTAACTTACGTTGGTTGTAGGAATCGCTCTAGATCGAAAATAGCGCCAGACTCGCCACGCATATTCGGAAATCTCAAATACAAAGTCCAGACCCATCATACTTGGGAGCCATAAGTCAGTCAACACTCAAGACATTGCTTTGACATTTGGTTTGGGCATCGCCCATACTTGGTTCTCCAATATACATGCCGACTTTGAATATGATTTGATATTTTATATGATTTTATTAATTTTTGGAGAGAAAAATCCACAAAACCAAAATTTCAAAACAGATTAAAAAAACAGAATATTTATTGGAGAACGAAGTATAGGCAATACCCAAACCAAATTTTAAAGCAATATCTCTAGTTTTGGCTGACTTATGGCTACTTAGTATGATGGGTCTGAATTTTGTATTCGACATTTCCAAAGATGCACACACCACTTTCCCTCCTGGTACCCCAATGCTACAAAATAGAGGAAACACGAACGAGGCAAAAAATAACGATTTTTTTTGTTGTTCGCACGAGGTTATTTTTCGCAGTCAGTACCTATTTTTCATCGCCAGTTTCAGCGGATTTGGGGAGGGGGCTAATTTCTATTGCCACCCTCGTCGAGCGTGGGACTTTTGCCCCTGACGCCCGCTGGATCCGCCAGTGTCTGCAACTATTATTGCAATTGCTATTGTCTGTAATGCTCAGTCAGTTCCAGTCCCCCGTCCAATAAACATTTTGGAAGAATGTTTCAAATATTTGATATAGATAATCACTTATATACAATTTCAGTTTTGTTTTGTTTTAGTTGGACTTCTTCGGATGCAGACTGATTAATGTTTATGTCTTAAGTGTCGTTATGCATAGTGCATACTGATTAGAGGCATTGCAATGTTGAAGCAATGCAATACAATTGTAGGCGAAATATGTTCGTGTTAACGAATATCACCTTATATTACCATGTATGGTTTAAATGAGTCATTAAATACAAATGAACAATAACTGAAAAAAATACGACCACCAACCGAGGATGCGTCGTAAAATCTCAAATAACTATAAATAATTTTTTACAAGGAAATAATCTCAGCTAGGGTGCTCACATCCGCTCCGTATCGTTTTCAATGTCCGCCGGGCCATAAAGCCAGCGACGCAGCATCCCCCGGGGAGTGGTGACACCATGCCACAGCAGGGAAACGGTATACCCACTGTCGATCACTGGCCATAAAGCCAGCGCCGCAGCATCCCCGGGGAGTGGTGCCACCATGACACAGCAGGGAAACGGTATACCCACTGTCGATCACTGGCCATAAAGCCAGCGCCGCAGCATCCCCCGGGGAGTGGTGACACCATGACACAGCAGGGAAACGGTATACCCACTGTCGATCACTGGCCGTAAAGCCAGCGACGCAGCATCCCCGGGGAGTGGTGACACCATGACACAGCAGGGAAACGGTATACCCACTGTCGATCACTGGCCATAAAGCCAGCGCCGCAGCATCCCCCGGGGAGTGGTGACACCATGACACAGCAGGGAAACGGTATACCCACTGTCGATCACTGGCCGTAAAGCCAGCGACGCAGCATCCCCTGGGGAGTGGTGACACCATGCCACGGAGTGGTGCCACCATGCCACGGAGTGGTGACACCATGCCACGGAGTGGTGACACCATGCCACGGAGTGGTGACACCATGCCACGGCAGGGAAACGGTATACCCACTGTCGATCACACCATGGGCCTAATGGAATCCCAAATAGCGCCTCTCGAAACCAGCTGTCGGGGATGAAAAAAACATACGAAAACTTTATACACAATTACGAGAAGTTTTCTTTCCTGCTACGAAAAATAGCACATAGAGCGCATTTATCTGTCTAATTTTGGGGGCAGGGAGAGGTCAGTCCTGGGAATTTTCCGGTAAGTAACTACAATCTTTGTGATATTTTCCTAATATAAATTCAGAACTCCCCGCAATCATGTTGCAAGTTTCCGTTGATTTTTTCCGTCTGCCGGCCGTGTTGCCGTCACCTGGCGGTCTCCGAATAACCTCGTCACCCTCCAAGGACGGAGTCGGTGACTATCTCGCATGCAATGCACGTGCCGCCTACCCGCAACTGGTGGGCGTCCTCCATCGTGACGGTTCCGTGCAGCCCAGCACACGGACACGGCTCTGTCCGTGTCGGCGGTGGGGCACGGAGGTTTGCTGCTGATCCGTCATGTATCCTCGCCTCGCTGCCCGGTGAGCTGGTGAGTATAATGATGTCAGGCGCGTGTGATGTATACAGGTAGAGACGACAGGTGCACAATGAAGATGGCTGTGATGGTGGGCGTTGGGACGGGTGGGCGTAGGTGAAGGTTAGTGGTAGTGGGCGTAGGTGGAGGTTAATGGTAGTGGGCGTAGGTGAAGGTTAATGGTAGTGGGCGTAGGTGAAGGTTAATGGTAGTGGGCGTAGGTGGAGGTTAATGGTAGTGGGCGTAGGTGGAGGTTAATGGTAGTGGGCGTAGGTGAAGGTTAATGGTAGTGGGCGTAGGTGAAGGTTAATGGTAGTGGGCGTAGGTGAAGGTTAATGGTAGTGGGCGTAGGTGAAGGTTAATGGTAGTGGGCGTAGGTGAAGGTTAATGGTAGTGGGCGTAGGTGAAGGTTAATGGTAGTGGGCGTAGGTGAAGGTTAATGGTAGTGGGCGTAGGTGAAGGTTAATGGTAGTGGGCGTAGGTGAAGGTTAATGGTAGTGGGCGTAGGTGAAGGTTAATGGTAGTGGGCGTAGGTGAAGGTTAATGGCAGTGGGCGTAGGTGAAGGTTAATGGTAGTGGGCGTAGGTGAAGGTTAATGGTAGTGGGTGAAGGTTAATGGTAGTGGGCGTAGGTGAAGGTTAATGGTAGTGGGCGTAGGTGGAGGTTAATGGTAGTGGGCGTAGGTGGAGGTTAATGGTAGTGGGCGTAGGTGGAGGTTAATGGTAGTGGGCGTAGGTGAAGGTTAATGGTAGTGGGCGTAGGTGAAGGTTAATGGTAGTGGGCGTAGGTGAAGGTTAATGGTAGTGGGCGTAGGTGAAGGTTAATGGTAGTGGGCGTAGGTGAAGGTTAATGGTAGTGGGCGTAGGTGGAGGTTAATGGTAGTGGGCGTGGGTGAAGGTTAATGGTAGTGGGCGTAGGTGGAGGTTAATGGTAGTGGGCGTAGGTGGAGGTTAATGGTAGTGGGCGTAGGTGAAGGTTAATGGTAGTGGGCGTAGGTGGAGGTTAATGGTAGTGGGCGTAGGTGGAGGTTAATGGTAGTGGGCGTAGGTCGAGGTTAATGGTAGTGGGCGTAGGTGGAGGTTAATGGTAGTGGGCGTAGGTGGAGGTTAATGGTAGTGGGCGTAGGTGAAGGTTAATGGTAGTGGGCGTAGGTGAAGGTTAATGGTAGTGGGCGTAGGTGAAGGTTAATGGTAGTGGGCGTAGGTGGAGGTTAATGGTAGTGGGCGTAGGTGAAGGTTAATGGTAGTGGGCGTAGGTGGAGGTTAATGGTAGTGGGCGTAGGTGAAGGTTAATGGTAGTGGGCGTAGGTGAAGGTTAATGGTAGTGGGCGTAGGTGAAGGTTAATGGTAGTGGGCGTAGGTGAAGGTTAATGGTAGTGGGCGTAGGTGAAGGTTAATGGTAGTGGGCGTAGGTGAAGGTTAATGGTAGTGGGCGTAGGTGAAGGTTAATGGTGGTGGGCGTAGGTGAAGGTTAATGGTAGTGGGCGTAGGTGAAGGTTAATGGTAGTGGGCGTAGGTGAAGGTTAATGGTAGTGGGCGTAGGTGGAGGTTAATGGTAGTGGGCGTAGGTGAAGGTTAATGGTAGTGGGCGTAGGTGAAGGTTAATGGGGGATGTGGCGGGACGGGGAGGGGTCCCGGGGTCGACTGCGTCAGTTTCGCCGTCGGCGGCCGACCTGGCGCGCCGCGTGAGATCATTTGTTTACAGGCGAACAATCGGTTTGTTTACGGCTTCCTCCGCCTCCGCCTCCGCACCAGCCAGCCTGGCAACGAAGCTGGAGTTATAGAGATGGGCAGCCAGGGGCAAGCTACAAGCCATCTCTGGAGACAAGCTACCAGGGACACCACGGAGACAAGCTGCCAGAGAAGCAACGGTGACCAGCGGCCAGAGACACTACGGAGACAATCTGGCAGGGAGACAACGGAGACCAGCGGCCAGAGAGACTACGGAGACAAACTGCCAGGGAGACAACGGTGACCAGCTGGCAGGGAGACGCGAAGGGAGACGCCAAGAGAGACGGGCGTAGCACACAAGGAGCCGTTGCAGGGAGTGAGAGTCGAGCAGGAATATAATCATGTCGCATCTTGAAGCAGCCGGTGCTGCCCAGTGTCCAATGTCCACGACTCATTGGCATATATGCATTACACCAGCACGTCACCAGACATCAGACGTCATCAGTACAGCGAAACCCGATGTCCCGTGACGTCACCACCGCTGCAGCCGCTGTAGAGTGACGACACCACAGCTGCGGCGGCTTGCGACCACCGGCGGGCACAAATCAAACCGACCGCACCTCCGTTCCGCGCGCCATTAGTCATAGGTGTGAGGGACGAGGCGTCCTCAGGCCGTCCTCAGGCCGGGCTGCGACCCATTCACCCAGCCCCGCCGTCGCCGCTGGGCTCCATAGCAGTCGTCACCGGGCGGCAAGGCAATTTACACTGGCCAGCGGCCCGCGACGACGACCGCGCCGACGGCGACGGCGGCGGAGGCGGAGGCGGCGACGGCGGTGGCGATGGCGGAGGCGGCGACGGCGGTGGCGGAGGCGGCGACGGCGGTGGCGATGGCGGCGGTGGCGGCGGTGGCGGTGGCGGTGGCGGCGGTGACGGAGGCGACGGCGGTGGTGGTGGCGGCAGGGGCAGTAGTAGAGGCGGCGGAGACCAATATGCGCATGAACGGGGACACTTTTTCGGAACACCTTTGCTTTAATCGTTAATTAGCTAAATTAAGGAACTTGGAAAACAATGAGGTAGATCAAGGCGAGAGGAGCTCAATTTTCAAAGAAAAATGTGCGTAGTTCTTGCGTAAATCTTGCGTATGAGTTTTTCAAAACCGGATCAAAGTTTCACTGCACCTCACTTTTCAAGACGTTCCTATATCCCTGGCGGTGACGACGACCGCGTCAACGGCGTCGACGGCGACGACGGCGGCGGCTGTGGCGGTAGGGGCTCGACGGAGGCGGGGGCGGGGGCGGGGGACTCTAATTCTGGCCAGGTGAGGCGCCCCAGCGTCGCCTCGCGGTCTCCGGCGGTCAGTAAACCCTGGTCGTCGTGTCTCCTGGCTGGCCGGACGTCGCTCGAGTGCCTCAGATTGTGCGTAATTACAGGGTATCGCTCATGTGGAGCCTGCGGGATGTGGGGGGGGGGGGGGGCAGGGCGGAGACGAGAGAGGGTAGAGGGGCAGGGAGAGGCTGGGATAGGCTAGGAGGAGCTGGAAGAGGCTGGGGGAGGCCGGGAGAGGGGCAGGTAGAGGGGTAAGAGGAGCCGGGGAAGGTGGGGAGAGGCTGGGAGAGGTCGGGAGAGACCACCGAGAGAGGTTGGTAGAGGCTGGAGAGGCCGGGAGAGGTTGGGAGAGGCCGGGAGAGGGGCAGGGAGAGTTTAGGAGAGGAGAGGAGAGGCTATGAGAGGCTAGAAAATGATATGAGAGGCTAGGAGAGGCTAGGAGAGGCTGGGAGAGATTGGGAGAGGCCGGGAGAGGCCACCGATAGAGGCTGGTAGAGGCTGAGCCTTGTTCACGACGCCTGCTGACTGGCTGACTGCTGCTGCCTACTGCTGTCAAAACGTACCGACCAATCAGCGTGGACCAGTGGGGGGAATGGGATGTAGGGAGGGGTACGGTGTATGACGTCATACCTCTGCTGACTCCTGCTGTCGCTGCTGCCGGAAAATCGAGTCAGCCGGGCAGCAGATAACACAAATTGGCGCACGCGGCAATTTACAAACGTGAAGCGTCGATAAACAACCAACAATCTCCAAGCGAAAAGCTTGCAGGAGCGAAGATGGATATGGAGTAAGTCTGCGATAATTTTAGTTCACTGTTTATGTTGGTATTAGGTACCATAAGTTATGTTACTTGCCTAGCTGTAGGAGCAAATTTATCATAGCAAGTACGCCAGATATGTACCGTGAATCGACAGCATTTGTGTTCAAGTAGTAATCGCCGGTGATGACGTAGGTTGGTGTGTGCTGCCGTTTTGGGCAGCCGTGGGCAGCCCGTCAGCAGGAGGTCGTGGACAAGGCTCTGGAGAGGCCGTGAGAGGTTGGGAGAGACCGGGAGATGGACAGGGAGAGTCTAGGAGAGGCTATGAGAGTCTAGGAGAGGCTATGAGAGTCTAGGAGAGGCTAGAAAAGGTTATGAGAGGCTAGGAGAGGCTATGCAAGGTTAGCAAAGGCTAGGAGAGGCTAGGAGAGGCTAGGAGAGGCTAGGAGAGGCTGGGAGAGGCCGGGAGAGGCCGCTGAGAGAGGCTGGTAGAGGCTGGAGAGGCCGGGGAGAGACAGGGAGGGACCAGAGAGAAGCCCAGGAGATGAGGCTCGGCCGGGAGAGTGATCGCCTCCGGCTCACAAATTTACGACTGGAGATTCTGGGGATTTGTCGCGCTGTGTTCCCGTCCATGAACGCTGATGGGGTCCGATGGGTGGTATCCTATCGGCGAGGGAGAACCCGAACGGAGATTGTGCGGCCGAGCGGGGGACGAGGCTAAGCCAGTCGGATAGGGCCGGGGCTCTCAGGTGCGGTACCGCGCGAGCCGCCGCGGCCCGCAGTGATTTAGATGTCGGCTGAGATGGGCAAACTGTCAGACGCCACAGCTGCCGGGGCGCTGCGCCAGCTTCATACGCGATACGACGGCCGGATGGGTCCGGTTAGTTACCGAAGCTCATACCGTGACGAGGAATGTACGAGCTCCACCCCGGTCGGCTGATAGCCTGCTAACGAATAATCGAGCAGCTCCGCCGACACGAATAGGGTATCGGCGAAATTCCCCGAGGGATAAGCGAGGAATGCCATGCATCCGCAGCTATCGCGGATGTGATTTTCAGAAGGCGGTGTTGCGAGGAAAAATATGGCCGACGAACGACCGCCGGAATTTTAGGGGATTGCTTTGGCGGATGTCACAATGCCGCTTTTCTCGTAACGGGTCCTTTTGTCATTGATAGCTCACCGGATTACCGCTAACTCGAGCTGCAGTCAGATCCGACCCAAAATCCACCAGCGGCATGTCCACCTGCCTAATTTGGCGACCACCGACCGACCAACGCCGGCGAACGACAATGTTTGGAATGTCGGGGCTCCTTACCGTGACCTGGTCTCGAACAGACAAAAAACCTGCTGGTATTCGCATACAGTGCTGACCTGCCCAACCTCCTGTCTTAATCCGACTGTGTGCTCAGGAGTGGGGACAAACAGAGAACTCGGTGAGGGTCACCCGGCCGTCATGGCCTCCCGCCGTGTGGCCTCCCCGGACGCCGCACCAATGAACGCGTCATTGTTTTACTGCGTGACGCCGCTGGTGCCGTTGGTGCCGCTGGTGCCGCTGGTGCCGCTGGCGTCGACGCGAGACTGCATTTCGCCAGAGCAATTGGTGACCCCGGCTAGTGACGCAATTCGTCAGCGCGCGTCTCCGCCGACGCCGCCGCCGCCGCCGCCGGCCCGGTGGTCCCCGATCTTTTGTTTGCTCTCTGACTTTTACTTTTCGTCGTGTTTTCTCAGCGTCCGACAGCGAATGTCGGGCAGACGGCTGCGGCACGTGCCTTCTGATGTGCCGCGGAGGAGGCCGGCTCGCGCGGCGGCGCGGGCGATGACGCGCGGGCTCTACTGCACACAGGCCAGTGGCGACTGAGCCGCGGCGAGAGACACTGCGTAGCACCGGCGACGAGAGCACGAGGCGAGATATCGCAGGAAGGACGAGTGTCATTCGACGGGAGCAACTCGGCTCGGCTCGACGGGAGCGACTCGGCGAGAGCAGAGGCTGTGATGTGAATGAGAGCTGTGAGATGTGGTGCGGAATGCGGTGTCGGCTCGTAACTTGTCAGTCGGAGAAACGATGGACGACAGGAGACGGAAGACAAGCATCGACGAAAAGTGAAAATCGGTGACGCGTGAGTAATTCACAAGCAGGGGCGTCCGCTGGCGGGCGCACCGATTTGTGATACATGCGACTTGCGAGTGAATCGCGAGGGCCACTGAGAGTGAACAGTGAACAGTGGATGTAAATAGTGAACAGTGAACACGAACAGTGAACAGTGAACACGAACAGTGAACAGTTAACACGACCAGTGAGCAGTGAGCACGAACAGTGAACAGTGTACAGTGACTACTTGAACAGGGAAGAGTGACCGGTAAACAGCAGCGCAATGCCGGTAGTAGCGTCAGCCCCAGCCCCCGCTCCGACCTCGTCTGAGCCCGACTGCGGCTCTAGCTCAGCTGGCGGGCCTCTGCTGGGCCCGGCGCTGGCGGCGCGCGCCCGACCGCCACCGGCCCACCTCCCCAACACGGCGCGCGTGCTGTCGCTCGGGCTGGACGAGTACGTGGGTCTTGTCTACAGTCAGCTGGCCGGCCCGGCCGGCGTCAGTCGCACCGACGTGCGCCGGCTCTGCGCGCTGCTGGGCGGCACCGGACGCCCGCAACCCGCGGTATTTCCGGCTAACAACGGTACCGACGACGCCGACGGTGCCGACGGCGGCGGCGTCGGTGGCGACGGCGACCAACCCGCGCTCGGTCCGGAGGCTTTTCGGCAGGCGGTGTGCGCGTATTTCGGCGTGGCGGCGCGGCCGGTGTCCAGTGCGCGCCTGGTGGACGTGGAGGTGACGGTGCAGCGGCGGGCCACCGTCATCGACGAGCTCGAGAGAGCGATCGCCGGCGCGCGGCCGCCGTCGGCGGCGACAAAGCGGCGTCGCGGGGCGCGGATCCCGCGGGCGGCCCGCGCCGGCCAGCGCAGAGGTGCGAGCGAGGCGGCGGAGGAGCCACCGGTGAGTCTGCTGCTGCTGGAGCGGGAGTTGGAGGCGTTGCGGGAGATAGTGGAGGATCTGAGGCGATCCCTGGCGGAGTCGGACGCGAAGAATATCGGACTGGAGGTGCGCGCGCGACGCACGCCGGAGCGGACCATGGGCGGCAAGGCCGAGCCGTCGCGCCTCGATCAGCCCGCGGGCGACAGTCGAGACGGCAGCGGGGAGAACAGTGACTCGGAGCCGGCCTCCGATCCGAGCGCCGGGTCGGAGAGCTCCGAGCCGCCGGCAGCCCCGCCGCCCGCGCTCCCGCCACGACCGAAATCGTGCTGCTCTCTCCCCTCCGCCACCGGCGCTTCTGGAATCCGCGATGCACCCCTCGTGCCCCGCCCGACCCCACCGGCGCCTCGAACCACGCGCGAGAACGACATCGAGGCAGAGACGAACCGCTCCATCAGCGAGTCACAGCGCAGCTTTGACGCGCTGATCCGCGAGCTGCGAGCCATCAGCGAGCCGCGCGCACCATACCACCCTGAGCTCTCCCTGGAGGACGAGCTGGAGCAGACGTATGAGGCGCTACAACTGACCCAGACTGACCTGAAGAGGTCACGCGCCACCATACACGGCGCTCGCACCCACATGAGTGGGAAGGATCGGGAGGTGTGTCTCGCCAAGCAGGATCTGTTCGCGGCGGAGGCAGCTGCAGCCAGGTGAGGCAATTTGATGTTCTGTTTGTTTTCAAAGGTGGCCGTGTGTTTATTTGACTGCAGGTGCAGCCACAAAGGCTATTTTCGCAACAGTGGCTGGTGGTGAGTCACAGGTGACCGGTGACGACGGCCAGGTGTTAGCAGGAGGAGGGGTGTGGTTCTGATGTCATGGATGCAATAGCTTATTGGAGAGTAAAGACAATGTTTGTCATAGCAACAGGGAATGGGGGCGTAGGATCTTCCCGGGAAACTTGACTTTTACGGCCCAGATAAGTCACTAGTTCTCTCGATATGGATAAACGTCACTTATCAGAGGATAGTGATGTGTTTAATGATGTATTTAATGTTATTGCATCGTGTTTAATGATGCAATATTTATAGCAAATTTGCATGTTCATGTCACTTCCCAAAAATGGAACTGTGTGATATTTATAAAAATGTCATAGGACGTGCATGTAACGTGAACATAGACGAGAACTCAGATATAATTTTGTCCTGAATGGCCAGAGCTAGAAGACATACAGGAATAACATGAATTAACCCTCGCCAGTGCAAGGGGGGGGGGGGATGTCACCCACCTTTTTCGGTAATAACTCACGTTTTTATCAACCGCATGCAATTAAACTTTCAATACCCTACTTCTGAACAATTTGACACATACTCTGCAAATGTCAATTTTATGCTCTCCATGACCCGTGACCTATGACCTGTTGCTCAAGGGCATGTCAGGCGCAACTGGCGTCCCGCAGTATCGATGCTTGTAACTTGTGCACTTTCCGATTATTTGTTGTTCAGGAGCATATGTACAGGTGTTAACAGGTGACATTTATGGTTTACACTGAGATTATGACCTCCGATGACCTGAGATGACTTTTTGGCCTCTGATAGTTTCTAGGATATTTTGTGACGCTGATTAAAAATTTGGCATCTATTTTACATAATTAAATGTTCCACTAGGGTCATGCACTTTCACAGGTCAACCGAGGTCACTGACCTCCGGTGATCTAAGATGACCTTTTGACCTCCCGTGGATTTTAAGAACATTTCACGGCCAAGTATGCTTTGCAGATATCTACCAACTGTAGATAAACACAAAACAGCCGTTTATGATGGACAAGCATGAATGAAGATATCTGATAGTGATACTAGATTAAAGTTAACCCGCGAGTTACTGGGGGCTATTTTTTGCCCCCCCCTCCCGTTATTTTGCAATAACTCCTAAACGAACACCCGTATCGTCACCAAACTTGCAGTAACTTCTCTCACATCAATTCTACACATGTTGGCAAAATGCAAAATATGAGGCTATGATAGGTCAACCGGGAATCACGTCAGAGTGACGTCATGTTCTTCGGTTTTTGTTGCAAAATAATAGTTTGCGGAAAACGCTGTCAAAGGTACGATATTTGAGATACACTAATTTGTATTAAATCAAATTACTGACAATAGACCGGGCTATCAAACTGATATCTAGGATTTTTGAGTTTTTTTAATTCAAATTTTTTAGAAATCCAAAGACACTTTTTTTGTTTTTACAAAATTTTCAAGAAAAAATCAGAATTATCCAAAAACCGGAATATATGTCATCGAGACGTATGCGGTGAATATGTGTACCAAATTTAAAGTCGATATCTTTAAAAATGACCGAGTTATGACCTTTAAATTACAAAAATCGACCACTTCTCACAGCATTACTATGACAAAAAACGCATTTCCATTTTTGTTTTTTACTTCTATTTATATGGAACAAACAATGTTCTAAGGTCATTTTTCGCGTTCTAGACGAAAACAAACCCATAAACATGTGTTGCAACGCCTAATGACCGTAATCTGCAGTTTGACCTCGTGACCTCGGATGACCTTGACCTGACCCAAGGTCATAAACAGCTTAGAAAGGTACTTAGAAGTGTCAGACACACGAATCATACCGATTTATCAACAGCTTATGCGTTTAATATCGCAATTTTGCGCGACAATTCCATCCATAGAGACCTTTTGACACGGTCAAACATTTTGTACTTGACCTGACCTGTGACGTCATCGGTGACCCCGAAGTCAACAATATTATGTTTCCCTCGATGAATTTCACAGGGATATCGAATTCCGTTTTAATTTTTACATTCGGTCCAGTAGTTCCGGAGATCAGAGGGGGGAGGGGGGCAAAAAACAGCCCCCCCCCAGTAAGTCGCGTTATGAAATATACCCCAGTAACTCGCGGGTTAAAAGGTAAATCAGGTCATCAGGTCAAAGGTCAACAGGGATCTAGAGTTAATGGAAATGCATTCCTCGACAATACGACAATAAATGTGCTGCATTTTCATTCACGACTCTAGCTCGATTATAATTCAATCTCGACACCTGCACGATTTGAATGACATCCGGGTCATTGACATTACCTCAGAGGACACCTAATGATCGAGGACCTTAACTTCGGGTATCAACGGCTTCCACTCATCACAAGAAACACGTTCGTTTTTTATTTGAAGCTCTATATCAATTAGGGGCGAAACGCCAGGGGGCCGTACCCCCCCCCCCCTACACGGTCCCGTAGGTATCGGACCCTGCACTGGCGAGGGTTAATACAGTTCTGCCCCACAGTTCAATATCTGCTTTTCTTATTTTTTATATATATTTCAGTGAAGTTATTGCAAAAACGAAGAATAGTCCTTTCTAGTGCCTGCACTTTTGTACTACGTAAAGTCATACCAGCATAAGTTTAAATCGGTGGAAAAAGATACTGCTTCGAAACAATATGATACCATGTGTACCATGTGTTGCATAAAAACGTCGGCTTACTTTAATGATTGTGTGCAGTTTTACATGATTTCTCAAAATAATATGACCAGTTATCGTTGGAAACACTGCAACATCATATTTACAAGCATTATTGCTTAGGCGGTAGTTGTGTGCAGGGCTGCGGAGTCGACATAATCTTAGCAACTCCGACTCCGACTCCGGCCTGAAAAAATCGACTCCAACTCCGACACCGACTCCTACCTACTCCGGCCTATATCCGTTCTCCAATCGCATGCTAAGCAATATCTCCAATGCCATCTATTTTTCCCGTTTGTTTTTATTCTTAACAGTATGGAGAACAATGCTATGCCGCCCGAGCACGGGCGTGCCTGCCGCGCGTCCAGCCCAGTCGCGCTCGCCCGCAGGCGGCGGAATAAAATGAAGATAAGAACGTGAGACCGGCACCACTGTGTACGTCTCGTCGAGGCGCGTCCGACATTGCGCAGCACGACATACCTGGTTCACCACATGAACTTAAATTACCTTGACCTGAGGTCACATTTTTATTTGACTTAGGTAACCTGGTCACCATGGTATGATTCGAATCTTCTTCACGAAGCGAGCACGATGATATTAAAATGGGCACCGTGTGACCGTAAGAGTCGGTGCGTCCAAAGCCCCAATCAGCATCAGATGACGTACAAATTATTGCCCTATCTTCATCAGGCGTAAATCTACCGCTAGTTGAGTAAACTTTTCACTTGATTCATTTTCCACTCATTTTCTTTCGAAAGGGATGTAAAGTTAATGTCCCTAGGCTGACGACTATTCTACCGACCAAAGTAATCGCCAATTGCCAAAACGTCGACTCCGACTCCGGGCCGGAGTCGGAGTCGGTAAGATTTGAGTGACTCCGACTCCGACTCCGGCCAAAACTGCCTACTCCGACCGACTCCGACTCTGATTTCGACTCCGACTCCGCAGCCCTGGTTGTCTGTACTTGAATCAGCAATGCGGTGCTGCTTTAACGTCAATAAATGGTAGGCGTCAGGCGAATATCACGTTCCAAGATAAGTCGGAAAATTCCTATGACCTGCTATTCAATCCACGCCTCGAACCGTTTTGGAAGGACTGAAAGGCAATCTAGTTGATACCTGTTCCTTGGAAAGTTTCTCCCAAGAGAGTTGAGTGAGTCCTCCAGCCATTTCCGTAACCGAAGCTCAGTTTTCCGGTCCATCAAACAGTTCTCCTGGCACTTCCATTACAAAAAAAGTTGTTTCGAACCGGAGTCTGTGTTTACGAAAGGAGAGCGTTTTCGGCTCTTCTTGCTCAACAGCAGGCGGTTGGGTATGGACATAGGTGGGCGCCGTTACTTAAAAATGTAATTTCGTTACTCGTTACTCCGTTACTCCAAAGAAGTAACTCGTTACCATAGGTGTCGATTTATATAGTTTTGGGGTGGCCCTCGGCCCCCAATGTTGAATTCCCCCCCCCCTCCCCAATGGTACTCTCGCCCCCCCCCCCCAATGGTACCCGCTTGCCCCCCCCCAATGTTTTTGGCCGCTGGCGGATCCAAGAGGGGGCAAAGCGGCCAAGCCTCCCAAACCGTCTGAAATGGACAACAAATTGACACGTTTCCTATTTCAAAAGAAAGTCTACGTAGCCATTTTTTGGTGGAAAAATGATAAATGTTTGAACAATCGTAGAAAATTTTGAATCAAATTGCACAAAAAACGTTAAAAGAAAGGAAATGACATTCTCTTCAAAATGGCTATCTCGGATTCGCGAAATTTTGTGTTTTTGACCCCACAAAATAAAAACCAACTGATTTTTGTCGGAAAAAATCCACAAAATCATTTTGTTATTTATTTGAAAAGTGAATTTCTTAAGCTCGAATACCAAAATAAGGTGACCGACCCACATCCGTAGAGTAAAAATTGGGGGTACCTTTTAGCCACACAAAGATGCCCCCACGGAGAGAGGCTGGATCCGCCAGTGTGTTCGCCCCCCCCCCAACCGTTTTGAAAAATCGACACCGCTTCTCGTTACTCGTTACTCCATTACATCGTCAACAAATGTAACGGAAGTTACAGTTACTCCGTTACTCCGATACTTTTGTAAAACGAAGTGATATCAATTCCGACAGAATGAAGATAGAGAATTGAAACCGGTACCAATGTGTTTGTCTCGTCAAATCACGTCTCCCAATATGCAGCATGACCATCTTGAGGAACCACTTGACCTTGAACTGAGGTCAAATTTCTAAGTTGACCTAAACTGAACAACATTAATATATTCGAAGCACCTTGGCGTGATGAACACGATTGCGCAAACATTAATGCCTTATCTTTATTAGGTAAAAGGTTATTTGCGAAAAACTTTTTGCCAGAAAGAGCCTTTTTGACTTTGATCACCTCTGGAGCCGAAACTATTAATCTGAGATAAAATTTGAGGACGCCATGACGATTGTATATTTCAAGAGTTTTCGATTGTTTTTTTTGTTGTTGTCCTAGCTATCATAGTTCTCGATATATTTTGGGTTTTCTGGAGCAATGTGCTAAAATGGTTTATTTTGTGCATATTTGACCCCATTTGATCTCGAAGATATTGACCTAGGGTGATGCAAATTTCGCAAAACAGAGTTCTCTACAGAACCTCCCTACCCTACAAATCTAGTTATTGTAGTTTTTATGGGGCGAAATCTTAGGGGGGGGGGGGGGGGCGGCGGAATCGCCCCCCCCTTCCAGTGCGTGTAATTATCAGAGGCTCGCTACTCGTTACTCGAAGCTCGCCTTTATCATAAACTAGTGCCGCCAGCTTGCCGCCGGCCTATGTCAGCTGACGAACATTGTCAATGTTTCGCGGCATCGGGATCAGGAGACAGCTACCTTTATCGCAGTCATTGCGCATTGCGCCTGTTGGGCTGTTGCGGTACGATATTTGGCAGCCCTTTACGCCATATGACATTAAATTTTTTACGTGTCTAAGGCATTGATTGTGCTGGTGCGAATAAACCCGGGCGTGAAGAGAAACAAGTATAGGAAAAAGTAACGGAGTAACAGAGTAATGTAGTAACGGAGTAACGGAGTAACGGAGTAACGGAGTAACGGAGTAACGGACTAAAAAGTAACGAAGTAACGGACCACAAAAGTAACTTCCGTTACTCGGTCTGTTACTGTCAAAAAATGTAACGAGTCCGTTACTTCGTTACTAAAAAAAGTAACTTAGTTATTAACGGAGTAACGGAGTAACGGACCGGTACCCACCTATGGTTATGGAAACGTTGAGCTTGGTTCTGGACGTTTGAGGAAATGCCGTTCAGACAGTGAGCCTGTGGTGAACGCCATTAATTTGTGTAGCCTGGCAGGTGGTGGTTATTAATTATGTATCCATTGCGTCATTCGGAATTTATTTGCTTGTTGCCTCTGCTCTTATGCTTAAACGGCGCTTGTTAAACGAGCATTCAATCACTTGCAGAAGTGTGAAATTGCTCTGATGCAACAGACATCAATTTGCTATGCTTCGGATCTCTGCGCCAGGTAAAATCGGCTGAAAGTAAAATGGGTTTCGATTAAGCAAACTTTTTTTGCATCTGAAGTTTTTCACAAATCGCTTGCTATCTGCAAATCGCTTTTGCTAGAAAACTTTGCCAGTGCCTCAACAATATTTGCAGTTCATATTACAAGGGTTTATTCAATCGCACACATGTTCTGTCGCAAGCCGACTTCAGAAGACCTTCCTATACGCTCGATCACATCAAGCGGAGCCGCAAAGGAAAGCGAAACCCTCTGGCCCGGTCCTCACGCTCCACAGGAAGTCGATCACTATCTCTGGGTCACAGGTGAAAAAAAACGATATAAACTTTCTACACAGCCGCGAAGATTTTTGATTCATATATAAAAACAACACACAGGAAGTATGTATAACAATACCGAAAACTACGGTCTTTATAAGTTTTCAACATATTTAATTACCTTCGCAATTTCGTTCCTCGGGGGATGTAACCAGAAGTTTCTGCTATTACGTAAGCGAGTTTCCGTCGTTTTTTCCCTCTGCCCTGGACCATTAGTCGTATCCCGGCTGCTGGTCACGGTTTCCACACACTGGGCGGCGTTTATGGCGCGGCGTTTTTGTCGCATTCCGCCGACGAAAAGCGGCGAGAATGGCGCGCTGCCGACTCCGTACCCCAATGCCGGGCATTGTCACCGAGCGGTGTCACCCGACGATTCAAAGACGATGCCCTGCAGGTGCAGCGGCCGACCTGGTTCTCACACGTCTCTGGCGCCGTATTGTCGCCCGGGTGAGGGATGATCGTATGTGGTGCAGCCACGGCGTGTGCTGGTCATATGTACTGTACTCATGGTGTGTAGGCTGAGCCTGTGTGCTGTGGCT
This sequence comes from Chirona hameri, assembly GCA_036785665.1. NCBI lineage: Eukaryota > Metazoa > Arthropoda > Thecostraca > Balanomorpha > Balanidae > Chirona > Chirona hameri. The sequence continues at coordinate 28,466 of JAXIVJ010011333.1, forward strand.
GAGCCTGTGTGCTGTGGCTGATCCTGTGCACTGTGAATGAGCCTGTGTGATGTGGCTGAGCCTGTGTGCTGTGACTGAGTCTGTGTACTGTGGCTGAGCCTGTGTACTGTGGCTGAGCCTGTGTACTGTGGCTGATCCTGTGTACTGTGGCTGATCCTGTGTACTGTGGCTGAGCCTGTGTGCTGTGGCTGAGCCTGTGTGCTGTGGCTGATCCTGTGTGATGTGGCTGAGCCTGTGTGCTGTGGCTGAGCCTGTGTGCTGTGACTGAGTCTGTGTACTGTGGCTGAGCCTGTGTACTGTGGCTGATCCTGTGTACTGTGGCTGATCCTGCGTACTGTGGCTGAGCCTGTGTGCTGTGGCTGAGCCTGTGTACTGTGGCTGATCCTGTGTACTGTGGCTGAGCCTGTGTACTGTGGCTGAGCCTGTGTGCTGTGGCTGAGCCTGTGTGCTGTGGCTGATCCTGTGTGCTGTGGCTGAGCCTGTGTGCTGTGGCTGAGCCTGTGTGCTGTGACTGAGTCTGTGTACTGTGGCTGAGCCTGTGTACTGTGGCTGATCCTGTGTACTGTGGCTGAGCCTGTGTACTGTGGCTGAGCCTGTGTGCTGTGACTGAGTCTGTGTACTGTGGCTGAGCCTGCGTACTGTGGCTGAGCCTGTGTACTGTGCCTCAGTGTAAGCTGAGCCTGTGCAGTGTAGGCTGGTCCCATTTTATTTGCATTCGGTGTAGGCCAGTTCACAGCTGAGATGGCTGTATGGGAAGATCTGTATGCTGTCTGATTGACAAACTTGCCCACCAATACAGCCGTCAGCCATACCCGCAAACCGATGTGCTAAAAAAGTTGACAGATGTTCATATGCGCTCCACGACAAGGCTACTTTTCTTGTTCTGATTCATACCATTATCGACTAAAACAATTATTGATTTTTCTCTGCCGAAGCGTTTCAAGTTTCCACTTACTTAAGCTCGCATGACAAAGTTGGCATGCCCCTTATACTATAACTCTATGGGCTCAGTATTCCGCGGTCGCCTCGACTATTCCGCGGTCGCTGGTGACCTCATTGTGTCACCGGTTCGGCATTGACGTCATGCAGTACTTGTGTTTATGTCGCTCAGCCGCGTGAGCATTAACGGTGTTATTCAGCGCGGTCTTCTTATTATTACGCGATGCTACCCCATAAATGTCTTGTTTGGAACCTCTGATGCGGATTTCTTTTGGCCATCCGAGCTTGGGAGGCCCCATGTACTCCGCGCAATAGTGTGAGCCCAAGTTTATTTATAAACAGAGGTGATTACTCATTCGTCCAACTGCGTAGTTGTATTCACTCTCACTTACTATCGAGCGATGTATGAACTGCGTACAGTGCACGCGGGACTGTCATACAAGTGGGTGTCTGAGTGTTTGTGGTGCTTTCGTGGGAGGGTGGGGAGGGGACTAATTTGCTGTTTGACCGCAGCCTTTGGTGGGATCCGAACTATGGTTGTTTAAACTTTTAATATATTATTTGTTAACGAAATAAATACATTGATAATAGATTGAGGCGTGTTTAACGCATCACAAACCTTAACGAATACCAAACACCTTATCGAAGCGCTAAACCAGTACAACGCCTTTTATGGCGATGACCGAGCGGGCGCGCTCTGGTAAAGCTAAAACAGGTTTGAAATATGAAACGGTACGGAAGGACACGTGGTAGTAACACATAGTCATTTTAGTCCTTTTAGTCCTCCATAAAAATTGCCAGGCCTCCATGAATGCCAATACAAATTAAGTTTTATTTAATTGTTCATGATCTTTCTCGAATCCGCCAAAAGGGAGTACGTCTTGAGCGCTGCTGCACGCTTCAGCGTATACAAAAACGAATTATTAGATTAATAATGCCATTTTTGATCAAGAATGATTTTGGTTCTTTTCAACGTTTGCGTGTGCCACGCGCTGTAGTACCACCCCTATCAGAACGCACTATACCAAAATCATAATAGATTTGATGGTCCTATCCAATAGTAAAAACCCTATCTCAATCGGAGCAGTGGTTGCAAAGTTTTTAGCCTCCAAAAAGCGTCTGTATGGCCGGGTCGGGCCGGGTCGGGCCGGGTCGGGCCGGGTCGGGCCGGTTCGGGGCGGGTCAAATGTAAATTTATCTTGTAAGTTGACGAGAAAGCTCACGGGCGCTTCGCGCCCGCTCGGTAATCATGGAAATAATATATTTAGAAAATTACCAAATAGAGATAGAATACGAAATAGGATTTCAAAATATTAATATATTTACAAATAATAGATTACAAAATAATATATTTAGGCGTGTTTAACCCATCAAAAACCTACACATACCAAATAACTTATCAAAACACTAAATGCACATCTATTCTTTGCTATTTATGGGGTAGCATTGCGTAAAGAAACCACGCTGAACAATAACCATTGTCTTCATCTGCGCAGATACAGAGAATGAATGTGACAGGCACAACCAAGATATTACAAGATAATGCTGCTTTCAATAACTCTAGTGGATATTGTGTAATGTGCAGTAATTACTTCTTCTAACGTTTGGAAAGAGGTAGTAGTGGGAAAATGATTGGAAACCACTGCTCTACGGTATCCGAGAACACATTTGTCGCAGTAATTTCCTCCCAAGAGTGTGGATGACGTCCTATCTAAAGACGTCAAATGATAATCTGTCACATAAAAGCATCAATTTATCAATCATGTGTGGTAAAATAATGCACATTGGTTGTACCTTTCAGACGGGTGACATAGCTTTGTGTCATATGTCCATCTGTCAACAATGGAGATAACAAGTGAAAGTTGCATGCGCTAGTTTTAGGGAGTGGGAACCTTTTGTATAATAATGCAAAACAGACAAATATCAAATGTTCATACGTGCTTTTAATTACCATGATCGATTTGGGTTATCTGTACCTATGTGATCCGAACATACTACATACTTATAGGTATGTAAAGTCGGTCTCATAATGATCTTCCCTTGCCACCACGTGGCGCTACTAGTGTATTCGTAGATTGGTTGTTGGATCGAACTGCGCTGGCACCAGGCGCTTTTACGTGTATTTCTTTCTTAATCATGCCACATGTCATGTGCAATGCAGAACCCCAAAATTACGAATCCAAACGTCCACCTGATGATTCTACACGAAAAGGCAGACAAATGCAGTGGGCCTCGCACTGATATATTCGCATCACGCCGCTCCGTCCTTCACGCTCCACAAACACATCCGGGCGGGTTTATATCCAAGTTAGCGACGATATCGCGACGACAGTATTTAAAACCTTAGGTCTATGAAGAATCGCCAGGTGTGTAGCTGATGTGTAGCTGGTGTGTAGCTGATAGAGACTGGCTACGTGTTTAAATTTGACATTGACCTTGAGATCAGGTCAAAATATCGACACTTTATTTTTTGGCGCAATGCAAATTTATAAATCTTCGCAAGCGACATGACGGATAGCCATTTCCGAGACATCTGTGACGACGGTATCGGTGAACTTGAGATACAAATCCCGTGCAGTGTTCTATCAATTGCACACTTAGCGATGCTTCACAGACCATGGTTTTCTTAAAATTGGTCATCACAGACATCGTCGCTACTTGACATTCTAAATCTGTGTATATTTCCAACCACGGTCCGCCACACAGCTTCGCCACATATGTGCATTGTTATTCCCCGATCGGCCTGTGTGGGTCAGACCAGGACGGAGCGGTGCAGATTCCGCCAAGTATCGGCTGGCACCGGGCGAGCTGTCAAACCGGTCCGGCCCCGCCTCGGTGCGGGATTCAGCCAGCTATCGTTTTGCCTACCGTGGGAGACCCAGCGCCAGGGAAGAGCATTATGAGACCGACTGTACGTGACACACATACCTATAGGTATATGCGAATCATACCTAAAAGTTTACCTACATGTGTGAGTTATTGTTCGAAGTTGTTTTTGCAGGCTGGGGTGCCCAAGCAATATGAGCTGAGGCGACGAATTGTTTCCACATCATCAGCCCCGCGCCACCTTGGATCAATGCCAAGTTTGGCGAGAAAGGTGTTGAGGCCCCCGTCTTGTTATGAACGTACGCCGCTTGGAAACGGAAGAGGAAAATTAAACTAGCAAAAATTGACCAAATGAGACTCGTAACTGAGTTAAAATTTCAATAATGGAGGATTGCAGCGGCACAAAACAAACCTAACTGCACAGCTTGTGGTAAAATATATCGAACTTGCCGTCTTGAGATGTTCTCACTTCTCACCATGGATAACACATTTAGACGGTGCCAGAAATGGACCGATGAAACAACGAAATATAATCTTTAATCGTGTACGTTAGTAGGTAACCTGTTTGTTCAAAATAACGTGCTGAGGACAGTTGACACAGGTGTGAAAAAAACTGTACATACAATTTGTCTTCATTATACTTCCGTTCCGTCTATACTGACAAATTATAGATGTTACTATGGATTTAATACAGCTGGATAGTGCTCCAGTCTCTCACCAAATTCCTGTGATATATTACACGAATGTACCTATTCATATGATTCGTATTTCGTTATAATTAACACAGACATGAATCATTAAAAATGTCCGAACTGTCATGTTTCGGAGCGGCATAAATATCGTCTGTCAGCCTTTGCTAGGCTCAAAAAGGTCAAGTAAGTACAAGCTTTGTACATGGCCAGACGGAATGGTGTGAAACCATTATTGAGGAGGGTGTAGAGACGAAACTACTCATTTTTTCTTTAACAACCCTTTTCGTAGAAATTACCACTGATCAGATATATCACAAGGCCACTGAAGAGCATCCCACTGACCAATACATATTATATATATATATATATATATATATATATATATATATATATATATATATATATATATATATATATATATATATATATATATATATATATATATATATATATATATTTCAAGATAGCACTGCGCAAAATCCCCGAGTTTGTGGAGGGAAGATGGTATGAACCTAACCAGGAAGTGCACAAAATAGCTTCTAAGTAAGAATGTACGAATAATAAGCATCACGATTTTATCCATGCTTGAGAAGAAAGCAAGTGGAAACGTCGTGCGATTTTAAGTGAGTTGCACTATTTCACGCAGTAAATTCGGTGACCACGATGTCGTATACCCATGTTCCCGAAGAGCTCTTACCATCATTGCCTCCACTCTGCTTTCATAATTGCGCAATAACAGGTTCAATGCGGAACAATACTGCTCATGAATATGAACGCTAACAAATAGATCAGCGAAACGGTAGTCGTCGGTGAAGAGAAACTTGGATGTGCTTTTAGAAATTAAGGTATCTTGGTTCTTGAGTTAGGTTAGGTGTTTAGGGCTACTACAGTCAAAGATCTTACTTATTACACAAAAGACTGTACCCATTCGCAGCAAATACCTGTGGCCACAATGATCGCTGCAGATATTCATTAAACACGGATAAGGTAGTCATGTGTCGGTCATTTGTCGAACATTCTTTGATCACTTCGTTGATCACTTCGTTGGTGTGCAACATAATTTGTGTCATTGTTTCAGAAGAACATTCCGTTAAAGTTAGTTCCATAACATTCTTCTTCTTTTTTCTCAAAGAGGCCTCTTTTGCCTCTGTACAAATAAAAGTCCCTGGAAATGTCTCCAGCTGAAGGTACCCACTTCTCCACATTGCCGGGAAAGCACATACAAAAAAACGCGTAACCTTATAGGCTGCATTAACAGCAATACTTTCTGCGCAGCACAGCGCAGGCATTCCTTTCAGCACAGTGGCTTATCAGATTACATGCACTCAGTGTAGTGACATCAAGCAATGCGATGACATGTCGATAAAGGATAGATGACACAGATAAACGATCGGAGCAATAGAGTAAGGCTTTCAGAAATAACCACCGAAATCCCTCAGGACATGCCAAGGAAAAGCAAATATTTGTTCCGATTGTGTAGCTGTGCGGGAGAGTACTGCTCTCAGAAATGACTGACAGGATCCCTCAGGTATTCCTATAGGAAAATAAAATGTTTTGGTAATTACCGTGCTGTATTGCGCCATGTAGATGCATGAATGCGAAATACAGGAATAGCGGATATGAATCATTAAAAATATAGCGAAACGATGGCCTTTTTAAGTCAACATTATATTTCGCTGTAATGTAACTATAGGTCTGGAAAACCAAGTAGATTCGATCAAACATTCTATACAAAATGCAGCACTTTGATTGAGTTCCTACTAGCAACATGTGCATTCATTACATTGTGTATTGGCTATAAGGCAGCACAATGTGTTGTTTTCCTTTCTCTAATATCATTACAAAGTGTGCCATTTTGTGGCATTATTATACAGTATGTTGGATTGGACGAAGCCAATGGCTGTATTTGCCGCCGCCGAGAACAAAGGTATTGATTTTAGTGCGATATGCCTGATCATGGACATTGGACACGGCCTAAAATATTGTACAATAATACACAATAAAATAGCATACTACACTGTAAAAAAGGTTAGCTCCCTTGATGATTTTAGTGTGCTAAATGGGTGCCCCTTTCAGCAACAAGCAGCAAACTGCTGCTAGAAACTAGCGGGTGCTGCAAATTAATCTGCAAGCTGCTTTGCAGGTACTATAGAACTTACACGCTGGGCGCTGTTACAATGATTAAACATAGCACCCTTGTTCAACTGGGAAAAAGAGTAGCTCCAGTGGCTCTCCTTGTAAGCTAAATAAGTGCATATTTTAGCAAGCAGTATAGCAAGTTGCTGCTTCAAGCTAGCAAGTGCTTAGTGTTAATCATCAATCAGCTATGCAGGTGCTAGAACGTAGACCTAATGTGCTGCAATGGTGCTTGAGCACAGCACTTTTGTTGTATGTGCGATAATGGCGGGAAATTTTAGCATCAAAACGAAGCGTGAGGTCTATTAACTGCTTGCTGGGTGCCGGAAATTAAACATTTGGCGATGTGGCGGGAAACTGTATCAGCATAAGGGAGCTAGTTGCCGACGCATGCGCGTGACGCACTGAGCGCGGCAGCCATTTTTGCTCAGTTAACGCCTGGTCGTGGCGGTGTTGCGTTCACTGGTAAGGAAGTGTTTTAGGAAACGTGCTCTGGCGCATGGCATAGGCGTAACCACCTTCCGAAAGTAGGTGGGGACGGAGGCACTTTGAAGTCGATTCTTCCCATGCAACGCCCATAGGCGTAATGTTAAAATCCGAAAATGTTACTGGGGACTGATCCCCAGTGACCCCAGTGGTGGTTACACGCCTGGTGCATGGTGGAGTGATGCGGGCATATGAGAAGCGCTTGAATATCATTTATGAAGTGATTCTAATGTGTTGTGATCATCAATTCAACAATCAAAGCAACAAACTCCGGTTTGCGGACATCTCTACCGTACAACGAGAAATGATTGAGACGCTGCCCGCCAGAAGGGATTCGTGGTACGGGGAAAAGCAAGACGCTGTCGACGACATTAAGGTACACTTTGCATGGCTCAGCCTTCTGCTTCCCTAAATTTCTGTTGCAAATCTTGTGGGATGTTTTTTTTATAATACATTATGTCGTCAAGGTTAAATTGTTTTGTTTTTTACTGAAGATATGCGGAATGCCTCGACGAACGCATTGTCACTCGGCCATCGGATCGGTGCAGGCATTCGAATCAGTCGTGGACGTCTCATTTGAGTTGATTGGAGTTGACGGTCTTAATATTCTCGTGGCAGGATTCAAAACGTCGTGAAATGTGCATATTCCTACCGTTTTTTCGTATGTAAATCTGTGGTTGTTAATGTCCCTCATACATTTTTAGAATTGTTTCGTATGACCACTTCTTTGCTGCGTGTTGGTATTGTGCTTTGTCCATGGTGCATCCCTTATTAAATACTGGGTTTGTTTCCCTAAAAGATGCGCTAAATGTCTCCAAAAGGTGCTATTGTTTTCAACAGTGAGCCAAGGTAGAGGCTAAACTGGTACCTAAACTAGATGCTAAGGCAATAGTGCTAGAAATTTAGCACTATGTTGGAGCTGGTTTCTGACATAGACCTTACGGTGCTAATAATTTAGCAGTCGGACTGCTTGATTTAAGTGTCATTGCTAAAAATAAGCACCCTAAAACGATGCTAGGTTTAAGCAGGTGCTGGAAAAAAATCGATGCTAAATGCCTAGCACTATTTAAGCACCATACAATCAGCTTGACATGAGCAGCCTATTGGTGCTGTTTTTTACATTTGAAATAGCACCCTTAGGGTGCTAATCTTTTTATCGGTGTAGGCATGACAAGGAAGAATAAAACAAATAATCAATTATGCAATATTCGGGCACCAAGAAGAGTATTCTCATTTCTAAAGTTAGTTAATAGTATACTACAGTGAAGTGCACTGATGGCACTGATATAACGAACAATTCGTTGATCGGTGGTATTGGCTTTTTACATATCTCCATTATGTGTGTATGGTCGTGACTAGCTTAACCACTGCGTTTTCCAGGGTGACCTGTGACCTGCAGGGTGACCTGTCACCAGTGATGATCTACATAGCCGGCGCTGACCTGTGTTGATCTGTGTTGTCGCTGACACGTGCTGATGCTGTCTGTGCCAAGCTGATCTGTGTAACCCCAGCTGGCCTGTGCTAACCCATGCTGACCTGTGTTAATCTGTGCTGACCTGCGTTACCTGAGTTGGCTTGTACTGACCTGTGCTGACCTGTGCTGACCTGTGCTGACCTGTGCTGACCTGTGCTGACCTGTGCTGACCTGTGCTGATCTGCACTGACCTGTGCTGACCTGTGCTGATCTGTACCGACCTGTGCTGACCTGTGTTGGCCTTTGTTTACCTGACCTCTGCCTGTGCCAGGCTGACCTGTGCTGACCTGTGCTAAAATGATCTTTGCATGTGCCAGGCTGACCTATGTTGATCTGTATGACCCGTACCTGACCTGACCTGACCTGACCTCTGTGACCTCCACCAGGCTGCAGGAGCAGGTGAGGCAGTTGCAGAGTGACCTGCAAGCGTCACAGCACCAGCATGAGATGGAGCGACTGTCGCACGAGCGCACCACTCACCAGCTCGACTACAGCCGCGCCCAGCAGGACGAGAGTCGTACGGCACTGGAGCAGAGCCGGGCCACGCTCCGCGAGCTGTACCAGCTCAGGTCGGTGGATGCTTACTCTGACTTTCTCTAGAGTATTTTTGGTATTTTTGGGTATTCGTATTTGGCATTGGTATTTTTGCTGGGCTTAACAGAAGTGCATTCGAGGGATGCTCGTTCAACTCGTCGCCTGCAAAGCTATGTTCTTAGCCGAATGTGTCGCTTTGACGTCTTTAAGAACTGTTATACTTTTTGTAGGGCTTTTAATGACCTGTATTTTTGTTAGTTTTGATAATTTTGATGGCTGATTTTTGGCAAACATCAGCCATGTTTATCGGTAAGGTAATTGCTGATGGACAATGTTTCTCGATGGTGCACTGCCGCATGGAAATGCACACTGTGGCCAGGAGTGTCACTGAACTCACACTGTGGCCAGGAGTGTCACTGAACTCACACTGTGGCCAGGAGTGTCACTGAACTCACACTGTGGCCAGGAGTGTCACTGAACTCACACTGTGGCCAGGAGTGTCACTGAACTCACACTGTGGCCAGGAGTGTCACTGAACTCACACTGTGGCCAGGAGTGTCACTGAACTCACACTGTGGCCAGGAGTGTCACTGAACTCACACTGTGGCCAGGAGTGTCACTGAACTCACACTGTGGCCAGGAGTGTCACTGAACTCACACTGTGGCCAGGAGTGTCACTGAACTCACACTGTGGCCAGGAGTGTCACTGAACTCACACTGTGGCCAGGAGTGTCACTGAACTCACACTGTGTCCAGGAGTGTCACTGAACTCACACTGTGGCCAGGAGTGTCACTGAACTCACACTGTGGCCAGGAGTGTCACTGAACTCACACTGTGGCCAGGAGTGTCACTGAACTCACACTGTGGCCAGGAGTGTCACTGAACTCACACTGTGGCCAGGAGTGTCACTGAACTCACACTGTGGCCAGGAGTGTCACTGAACTCACACTGTGGCCAGGAGTGTCACTGAACTCGTGGCATCGTAGAAGCAGTTCTGCATACATTTCTATACATTCGATACATTTCTGCAAATTATCTGCGTCTAACGCTGCATTTCAAATCATTCGTTATTGAACGAACATAACACAAACCGCACAACAACGTGCCGTACTTCCAAGCGCTCACAATTGTAAAATATTTCCTCCCTTGTTCCAATTATTAACACAATTTGAAAGTCAATTCGCCTTTCTCTCGGCTTATATAACGCACACAATATCCTTTCTAAAGCTGCAGCGTAGTGAGCTTACTGTAATGCATTCATAAACTGGGCGCGGAACAGAAATTGTGTGCTCTCGAACAGGGAAAACTCAACAGGCTGCGTTGGTTCTCGGCCATTCGACCTGTTCGCAGCAGCCGATACAGAGGGAGACACCCCAATCGACCATTGCCGATACAGAGGGAGACACCCCAATCGACCATTGCCTGCAGTGAGGATAAGCTCCTGCCGTTCGGATTGCGGGTGCTAGCTCGGCTTTGCTGGGGCTGCAGCAGTGATCAGTTGGCAAACTTGGTTAGGGAATTGTCAGCTACTCGCAATGCTGTTTCGAAATACCTGAAGCAGTATTATGTAAGCGCGTTAACTTGTTTTCGAAGTAGCTTGGTTAGGCGACAATGTTGAATTTATAGCCGGGATATTGTAAATGCCTGGTTATATTCGGCTCGAACACAGCGTTCAGGAGACGCTCGCGGCGCCCAATCATTAAGAGTATCAGTATGATACCTCGAATATATATATATATATATATATATATATATATATATATATATATATATATATATATATATATATATATATATATATATATATATATATATATATATATATATATATATATATATATATATATATATATATATATATATATATATATATATATATATATATATATCTATCTATCTATCTATCTATCTATCTATCTATCTATCTATCTATCTATCTATCTATCTATCTATCTATCTATCTATCTATCTATCTATCTATCTATCTATCTATCTATCTATCTATCTATCTATCTATCTATCTATCGATCGATCGATCGATCGATCGATCGATCGATCGATCGATCGATCTACCTACCCGTCCGTCCGTCCGTCCGTCCGTCCGTCCGTCCGTCCGTCCGTCCGTCCGTCCGTCCGTCCGTCCGTCCGTCCGTCCGTCCGTCGTCCGTCCGTCCGTCCGTCCGTCCGTCCGTCCGTCCGTCCGTCCGTCCGTCGTCCGTCCGTCCGTCCGTCCGTCCGTCCGTCCGTCCGTCCGTCCGTCCGTCCGTCCGTCCGTCCGTCCGTCCGTCCGTCCGTCCGTCGTCCGTCCGTCCGTCCGTCCGTCCGTCCGTCCGTCCGTCCGTCCGTCCGTCCGTCCGTCCGTCCGTCCGTCCGTCCGTCCGTCCGTCCGTCCGTCCGTCCGTCCGTCCGTCCGTCCGTCCGTCCGTCCGTCCGTCCGTCCGTCCGTCCGTCCGTCCGTCGTCCGTCCGTCCGTCCGTCCGTCCGTCCGTCCGTCCGTCCGTCCGTCCGTCCGTCCGTCCGTCCGTCCGTCCGTCGTCCGTCCGTCCGTCCGTCCGTCCGTCCGTCCGTCCGTCCGTCCGTCCGTCCGTCGTCCGTCCGTCCGTCCGTCCGTCCGTCGTCCGTCCGTCCGTCCGTCCGTCCGTCCGTCCGTCCGTCCGTCCGTCCGTCCGTCCGTCCGTCCGTCCGTCCGTCCGTCCGTCCGTCCGTCCGTCCGTCGTCCGTCCGTCCGTCCGTCCGTCCGTCCGTCCGTCCGTCCGTCCGTCCGTCCGTCCGTCCGTCCGTCCGTCCGTCCGTCCGTCCGTCCGTCCGTCCGTCCGTCCGTCCGTCCGTCCGTCCGTCCGTCCGTCCGTCCGTCCGTCCGTCCGTCCGTCCGTCCGTCCGTCCGTCCGTCCGTCCGTCCGTCCGTCCGTCCGTCCGTCCGTCCGTCCGTCCGTCCGTCCGTCCGTCCGTCCGTCCGTCCGTCCGTCCGTCCGTCCGTCCGTCCGTCCGTCCGTCCGTCCGTCCGTCCGTCCGTCCGTCCGTCCGTCCGTCCGTCCGTCCGTCCGTCCGTCCGTCCGTCCGTCGTCCGTCCGTCCGTCCGTCCGTCCGTCCGTCCGTCCGTCCGTCCGTCCGTCCGTCCGTCCGTCCGTCCGTCCGTCCGTCCGTCCGTCCGTCCGTCCGTCCGTCCGTCCGTCCGTCCGTCCGTCCGTCCGTCGTCCGTCCGTCCGTCCGTCCGTCCGTCCGTCCGTCCGTCCGTCCGTCGTCCGTCCGTCCGTCCGTCCGTCCGTCCGTCCGTCCGTCCGTCCGTCCGTCCGTCCGTCCGTCCGTCCGTCCGTCCGTCCGTCCGTCCGTCCGTCCGTCCGTCCGTCCGTCCGTCCGTCCGTCCGTCCGTCCGTCCGCCGTCCGTCCCGCCCGCCCGCCCGCCCGCCCGCCCGCCCGCCCGCCCGCCCGCCCGCCCGCCCGCCCGCCCGCCCGTCCGTCCGTCCGCCCGCCGCCCGCCCGCCCGCCGCCGCCCGCCCGCCCGCCCGCCCGCCCGCCCGCCCGCCGCGTCCGTCCGCCCGCGTCCGTCCGTCGTCCGTCCGTCCGTCCGTCCGTCCGTCCGTCCGTCCGTCCGTCCGTCCGTCCGTCCGTCCGTCCGTCCGTCCGTCCGTCCGTCCGTCCGTCCGTCCGTCCGTCCGTCCGTCCGTCCGTCCGTCCGTCCGTCCGTCCGTCCGTCCGTCCGTCCGTCCGTCGTCCGTCCGTCCGTCCGTCCGTCCGTCCGTCCGTCCGTCCGTCCGTCCGTCCGTCCGTCCGTCCGTCCGTCCGTCCGTCCGTCCGTCCGTCCGTCCGTCCGTCCGTCCGTCCGTCCGTCCGTCCGTCCGTCCGTCCCGTCCGTCCGTCCGTCCGTCCGTCCGTCCGTCCGTCCGTCCGTCCGTCCGTCCGTCCGTCCGTCGTCCGTCCGTCCGTCCGTCCGTCCGTCCGTCCGTCCGTCGTCCGTCCGTCCGTCCGTCCGTCCGTCCGTCCGTCCGTCCGTCCGTCCGTCCGTCCGTCCGTCCGTCCGTCCGTCCGTCCGTCCGTCCGTCCGTCCGTCCGTCCGTCCGTCCGTCCGTCCGTCCGTCCGTCCGTCCGTCCGTCCGTCCGTCCGTCCGTCCGTCCGTCCGTCCGTCCGTCGTCCGTCCGTCCGTCCGTCCGTCCGTCCGTCCGTCCGTCCGTCCGTCCGTCCGTCCGTCCGTCCGTCCGTCCGTCCGTCCGTCCGTCCGTCCGTCCGTCCGTCCGTCCGTCCGTCCGTCCGTCCGTCCGTCCGTCCGTCCGTCCGTCCGTCCGTCCGTCCGTCGTCCGTCCGTCCGTCCGTCCGTCCGTCCGTCCGTCCGTCCGTCCGTCCGTCCGTCGTCCGTCCGTCCGTCCGTCCGTCCGTCCGTCCGTCCGTCCGTCCGTCCGTCCGTCCGTCCGTCCGTCCGTCCGTCCGTCCGTCCGTCCGTCCGTCCGTCCGTCCGTCCGTCCGTCCGTCCGTCCGTCCGTCCGTCCGTCCGTCCGTCCGTCCGTCCGTCCGTCCGTCCGTCCGTCCGTCCGTCCGTCCGTCCGTCCGTCCGTCCGTCCGTCCGTCCGTCCGTCCGTCCGTCCGTCCGTCCGTCCGTCCGTCCGTCCGTCCGTCCGTCCGTCCGTCCGTCCGTCCGTCCGTCCGTCCGTCCGTCCGTCCGTCCGTCCGTCCGTCCGTCCGTCCGTCCGTCCGTCCGTCCGTCCGTCCGTCCGTCGTCCGTCCGTCCGTCCGTCCGTCCGTCCGTCCGTCCGTCCGTCCGTCCGTCCGTCCGTCCGTCCGTCCGTCCGTCCGTCCGTCCGTCCGTCCGTCCGTCCGTCCGTCCGTCCGTCCGTCCGTCCGTCCGTCCGTCCGTCCGTCCGTCCGTCCGTCCGTCCGTCCGTCCGTCCGTCCGTCCGTCGTCCGTCCGTCCGTCCGTCCGTCCGTCCGTCCGTCCGTCGTCCGTCCGTCCGTCCGTCCGTCCGTCCGTCCGTCCGTCCGTCCGTCCGTCCGTCCGTCCGTCCGTCCGTCCGTCCGTCCGTCCGTCCGTCCGTCCGTCCGTCCGTCCGTCCGTCCGTCCGTCCGTCCGTCCGTCCGTCCGTCCGTCCGTCCGTCCGTCCGTCCGTCCGTCCGTCCGTCCGTCCGTCCGTCCGTCCGTCCGTCCGTCCGTCCGTCCGTCGTCCGTCCGTCCGTCCGTCCGTCCGTCCGTCCGTCCGTCCGTCCGTCCGTCCGTCCGTCCGTCCGTCCGTCCGTCCGTCCGTCCGTCCGTCCGTCCGTCCGTCCGTCCGTCCGTCCGTCCGTCCGTCCGTCCGTCCGTCCGTCCGTCCGTCCGTCCGTCCGTCCGTCCGTCCGTCCGTCCGTCCGTCCGTCCGTCCGTCCGTCCGTCCGTCCGTCCGTCCGTCCGTCCGTCCGTCCGTCCGTCCGTCCGTCCGTCCGTCCGTCCGTCCGTCCGTCCGTCCGTCCGTCCGTCGTCCGTCGTCCGTCCGTCCGTCGTCGTCCGTCCGTCCGTCCGTCCGTCCGTCCGTCCGTCCGTCCGTCCGTCCGTCGTCCGTCCGTCCGTCCGTCCGTCCGTCCGTCGTCCGTCTGTCCGTCTGTCCGTCTGTCTGTCTGTCTGTCTGTCTGTCTGTCTGTCTGTCTGTCTGTCTGTCTGTCTGTCTGTCTGTCTGTCTGTCTGTCTGTCTGTCTGTCTGTCTGTCTGTCTGTCTGTCTGTCTGTCTGTCTGTCTGTCTGTCTGTCTGTCTGTCTGTCTGTCTGTCTGTCTGTCTGTCTGTCTGTCTGTCTGTCTGTCTGTCTGTCTGTCTGTCTGTCTGTCTGTCTGTCTGTCTGTCTGTCTGTCTGTCTGTCTGTCTGTCTGTCTGTCTGTCTGTCTGTCTGTCTGTCTGTCTGTCTGTCTGTCTGTCTGTCTGTCTGTCTGTCTGTCTGTCTGTCTGTCTGTCTGTCTGTCTGTCTGTCTGTCTGTCTGTCTGTCTGTCTGTCTGTCTGTCTGTCTGTCTGTCTGTCTGTCTGTCTGTCTGTCTGTCTGTCTGTCTGTCTGTCTGTCTGTCTGTCTGTCTGTCTGTCTGTCTGTCTGTCTGTCTGTCTGTCTGTCTGTCTGTCTGTCTGTCTGTCTGTCTGTCTGTCTGTCTGTCTGTCTGTCTGTCTGTCTGTCTGTCTGTCTGTCTGTCTGTCTGTCTGTCTGTCTGTCTGTCTGTCTGTCTGTCTGTCTGTCTGTCTGTCTGTCTGTCTGTCTGTATGTATGTATGTATGTATGTATGTATGTATGTATATATGTATATATATATATATATATATATATATATATATATATATATATATATATATATATATATATATATATATATATATATATATATATATATATATATATATATATATATATATAT
>JAXIVJ010011334.1:0-12500 GCA_036785665.1 Chirona hameri
TCATCATCATCATCATCATCATCATCATCATCATCATCATCATCATCATCATCATCATCATCATCATCATCATCATCATCATCATCATCATCATCATCATCATCATCATCATCATCATCATCATCATCATCATCATCATCATCATCATCATCATCATCATCATCATCATCATCATCATCATCATTATCATCATCATGCCCGGAGGCGGTGTTGTACCGCCTCCGGGCATACCACACCGCCTCCGGGCATACAACACCGCCTCCGGGCATACTACACCGCCTCCGGGCATACCACACCGCCTCCGGGCATACAACACCGCCTCCGGGCATACTACACCGCCTCCGGGCATACTACACCGCCTCCGGGCATACAACACCGCCTCCGGGCATACAACACCGCCTCCGGGCATACCACACCGCCTCCGGGCATGCAACACCGCCTCCGGGCATACAACACCGCAAACGGGCATACCACACCGTCTCACGTCATCATCAGCAACATCATCAGCAACATCATCAGCAACATCATCAGCAACATCACCAGCAACATCATCAGCAACATCATCAGCAACATCATCAGCAACATCATCATCAACATCATCATCAACATCATCATTAACATCATCATCAACATCAACATCATCATCAACATCATCATCAACATCATCATCAACATCATCATCAACATCATCATCAACATCATCATCAACATCATCATCAACATCATCATCAACATCATCATCAACATCATCAGCAACATCATCAGCAACACCATCAGCAACATCATCAGCAACATCATCAACAACATCATCATCAGCAACATCATCATCAGCAACATCATCATCAGCAACATCATCATCATCATCATCATCATCATCATCATCATCATCATCATCATCATCATCATCATCATCATCATCATCATCATCATCATCATCATCATCATCATCATCATCATCATCATCATCATCATCATCATCATCATCATCATCATCATCATCATCATCATCATCATCATCATCATCATCATCATCATCATCATCATCATCATTATCATCATCATGCCCGGAGGCGGTGTTGTACCGCCTCCGGGCATACCACACCGCCTCCGGGCATACAACACCGCCTCCGGGCATACTACACCGCCTCCGGGCATACCACACCGCCTCCGGGCATACAACACCGCCTCCGGGCATACTACACCGCCTCCGGGCATACCACACCGCCTCCGGGCATACAACACCGCCTCCGGGCATACTGCACCGCCTCCGGGCATACCACACCGCCTCCGGGCATACAACACCGCCTCCGGGCATACTACACCGCCTCCGGGCATACCAGACCGCCTCAGGGCATACAACACCGCCTCCGGGCATACAACACCGCCTCCGGGCATACCACACCGCCTCCGGGCATACAACACCGCCTCCGGGCATACAACACCGCCTCCGGGCATACCACACCGCCTCCGGGCATACAACACCGCCTCCGGGCATACAACACCGCCTCCGGGCATACCACACCGTCTCACGTCATCATCAGCAACATCATCAGCAACATCATCAGCAACATCACCAGCAACATCATCAGCAACATCATCAGCAACATCATCAGCAACATCATCAGCAACATCATCAGCAACATCATCAGCAACATCATCATCAACATCATCATCAACATCATCATCAACATCATCATCAACATCATCAGGAACATCATCAGCAACATCATCAGCAACATCATCAGCAACATCATCAACAACATCATCATCAGCAACATCATCATCAGCAACATCATCATCAGCAACATCATCATCATCATCATCATCATCATCATCATCATCATCATCATCATCATCATCATCATCATCATCATCATCATCATCATCATCATCATCATCATCATCATCATCATCATCATCATCATCATCATCATCATCATCATCATCATCATCATCATCATCATCATCATCATCATCATCATCATCATCAACATCATCATCAACATCATCATCAACATCATCATCAACATCATCAGCAACATCATCAGCAACATCATCAGCAACATCATCAGCAACATCATCAACAACATCATCATCAGCAACATCATCATCAGCAACATCATCATCAGCAACATCATCATCATCATCATCATCATCATCATCATCATCATCATCATCATCATCATCATCATCAGCAACATCATCATCAGCAACATCATCATCAGCAACATCATCATCATCATCATCATCATCATCATCATCATCATCATCATCATCATCATCATCATCATCATCATCATCATCATCATCATCATCATCATCATCATCATCATCATCATCATCATCATCATCATCATCATCATCATCATCATCATCATCATCATCATCATCATCATCATCATCATCATCATCATCATCATCATCATCATCATCATCATCATTATCATCATCATGCCCGGAGGCGGTGTTGTACCGCCTCCGGGCATACCACACCGCCTCCGGGCATACAACACCGCCTCCGGGCATACTACACCGCCTCCGGGCATACCACACCGCCTCCGGGCATACAACACCGCCTCCGGGCATACTACACCGCCTCCGGGCATACCACACCGCCTCCGGGCATACAACACCGCCTCCGGGCATACTGCACCGCCTCCGGGCATACCACACCGCCTCCGGGCATACAACACCGCCTCCGGGCATACTACACCGCCTCCGGGCATACCAGACCGCCTCAGGGCATACAACACCGCCTCCGGGCATACAACACCGCCTCCGGGCATACCACACCGCCTCCGGGCATACAACACCGCCTCCGGGCATACAACACCGCCTCCGGGCATACCACACCGCCTCCGGGCATACAACACCGCCTCCGGGCATACAACACCGCCTCCGGGCATACCACACCGTCTCACGTCATCATCAGCAACATCATCAGCAACATCATCAGCAACATCACCAGCAACATCATCAGCAACATCATCAGCAACATCATCAGCAACATCATCAGCAACATCATCAGCAACATCATCAGCAACATCATCATCAACATCATCATCAACATCATCATCAACATCATCATCAACATCATCAGGAACATCATCAGCAACATCATCAGCAACATCATCAGCAACATCATCAACAACATCATCATCAGCAACATCATCATCAGCAACATCATCATCAGCAACATCATCATCATCATCATCATCATCATCATCATCATCATCATCATCATCATCATCATCATCATCATCATCATCATCATCATCATCATCATCATCATCATCATCATCATCATCATCATCATCATCATCATCATCATCATCATCATCATCATCATCATCATCATCATCATCATCATTATCATCATCATGCCCGGAGGCGGTGTTGTACCGCCTCCGGGCATACCACACCGCCTCCGGGCATACAACACCGCCTCCGGGCATACTACACCGCCTCCGGGCATACCACACCGCCTCCGGGCATACAACACCGCCTCCGGGCATACTACACCGCCTCCGGGCATACTACACCGCCTCCGGGCATACAACACCGCCTCCGGGCATACAACACCGCCTCCGGGCATACCACACCGCCTCCGGGCATGCAACACCGCCTCCAGGCATACAACACCGCAAACGGGCATACCACACCGTCTCACGTCATCATCAGCAACATCATCAGCAACATCATCAGCAACATCATCAGCAACATCACCAGCAACATCATCAGCAACATCATCAGCAACATCATCAGCAACATCATCATCAACATCATCATCAACATCATCATTAACATCATCATCAACATCAACATCATCATCAACATCATCATCAGCATCATCATCAACATCATCATCAACATCATCATCAACATCATCATCAACATCATCATCAACATCATCATCAACATCATCATCAACATCATCAGCAACATCATCAGCAACATCATCAGCAACATCATCAGCAACATCATCAACAACATCATCATCAGCAACATCATCATCAGCAACATCATCATCAGCAACATCATCATCATCATCATCATCATCATCATCATCATCATCATCATCATCATCATCATCATCATCATCATCATCATCATCATCATCATCATCATCATCATCATCATCATCATCATCATCATCATCATCATCATCATCATCATCATCATCATCATCATCATCATCATCATCATCATCATCATCATCATCATCATCATCATCATCATCATCATCATCATCATCATCATCATCATCATTATCATCATCATGCCCGGAGGCGGTGTTGTACCGCCTCCGGGCATACCACACCACCTCCGGGCATACAACACCGCCTCCGGGCATACTACACCGCCTCCGGGCATACCACACCGCTTCCGGGCATACAACACCGCCTCCGGGCATACTACACCGCCTCCGGGCATACCACACCGCCTCCGGGCATACAACACCGCCTCCGGGCATACTGCACCGCCTCCGGGCATACCACACCGCCTCCGGGCATACAACACCGCCTCCGGGCATACTACACCGCCTCCGGGCATACCAGACCGCCTCAGGGCATACAACACCGCCTCCGGGCATACAACACCGCCTCCGGGCATACCACACCGCCTCCGGGCATACAACACCGCCTCCGGGCATACAACACCGCCTCCGGGCATACCACACCGCCTCCGGGCATACAACACCGCCTCCGGGCATACAACACCGCCTCCGGGCATACCACACCGTCTCACGTCATCATCAGCAACATCATCAGCAACATCATCAGCAACATCACCAGCAACATCATCAGCAACATCATCAGCAACATCATCAGCAACATCATCAGCAACATCATCAGCAACATCATCAGCAACATCATCATCAACATCATCATCAACATCATCATCAACATCATCATCAACATCATCAGGAACATCATCAGCAACATCATCAGCAACATCATCAGCAACATCATCAACAACATCATCATCAGCAACATCATCATCAGCAACATCATCATCAGCAACATCATCATCATCATCATCATCATCATCATCATCATCATCATCATCATCATCATCATCATCATCGTCATCATCATCATCATCATCATCATCATCATCATCATCATCATCATCATCATCATCATCATCATCATCATCATCATCATCATCATCATCATCATCATCATCAACATCATCATCAACATCATCATCAACATCATCATCAACATCATCAGCAACATCATCAGCAACATCATCAGCAACATCATCAGCAACATCATCAACAACATCATCATCAGCAACATCATCATCAGCAACATCATCATCAGCAACATCATCATCATCATCATCATCATCATCATCATCATCATCATCATCATCATCATCATCATCATCATCATCATCATCATCATCATCATCATCATCATCATCATCATCATCATCATCATCATCATCATCATCATCATCATCATCATCATCATCATCATCATCATCATCATCATCATCATCATCATCATCATCATCATCATCATCATCATCATCATCATCATCATCATCATCATCATCATCATCATTATCATCATCATGCCCGGAGGTGGTGTTGTACCGCCTCCGGGCATACCACACCGCCTCCGGGCATACAACACCGCCTCCGGGCATACTACACCGCCTCCGGGCATACCACACCGCCTCCGGGCATACAACACCGCCTCCGGGCATACTACACCGCCTCCGGGCATACCACACCGCCTCCGGGCATACAACACCGCCTCCGGGCATACTGCACCGCCTCCGGGCATACCACACCGCCTCCGGGCATACAACACCGCCTCCGGGCATACTACACCGCCTCCGGGCATACCAGACCGCCTCAGGGCATACAACACCGCCTCCGGGCATACAACACCGCCTCCGGGCATACCACACCGCCTCCGGGCATACAACACCGCCTCCGGGCATACAACACCGCCTCCGGGCATACCACACCGCCTCCGGGCATACAACACCGCCTCCGGGCATACAACACCGCCTCCGGGCATACCACACCGTCTCACGTCATCATCAGCAACATCATCAGCAACATCATCAGCAACATCACCAGCAACATCATCAGCAACATCATCAGCAACATCATCAGCAACATCATCAGCAACATCATCAGCAACATCATCAGCAACATCATCATCAACATCATCATCAACATCATCATCAACATCATCATCAACATCATCAGGAACATCATCAGCAACATCATCAGCAACATCATCAGCAACATCATCAACAACATCATCATCAGCAACATCATCATCAGCAACATCATCATCAGCAACATCATCATCATCATCATCATCATCATCATCATCATCATCATCATCATCATCATCATCATCATCATCATCATCATCATCATCATCATCATCATCATCATCATCATCATCATCATCATCATCATCATCATCATCATCATCATCATCATCATCATCATCATCATCATCATCATCATCATCATCATCATCATCATCATCATCATCATCATCATCATCATCATCATCATCATCATCATCATCATCATCATCATCATCATTATCATCATCATGCCCGGAGGCGGTGTTGTACCGCCTCCGGGCATACCACACCGCCTCCGGGCATACAACACCGCCTCCGGGCATACTACACCGCCTCCGGGCATACCACACCGCCTCCGGGCATACAACACCGCCTCCGGGCATACTACACCGCCTCCGGGCATACCACACCGCCTCCGGGCATACAACACCGCCTCCGGGCATACTGCACCGCCTCCGGGCATACCACACCGCCTCCGGGCATACAACACCGCCTCCGGGCATACTACACCGCCTCCGGGCATATCAGACCGCCTCAGGGCATACAACACCGCCTCCGGGCATACAACACCGCCTCCGGGCATACCACACCGCCTCCGGGCATACAACACCGCCTCCGGGCATACAACACCGCCTCCGGGCATACCACACCGCCTCCGGGCATACAACACCGCCTCCGGGCATACAACACCGCCTCCGGGCATACCACACCGTCTCACGTCATCATCAGCAACATCATCAGCAACATCATCAGCAACATCACCAGCAACATCATCAGCAACATCATCAGCAACATCATCAGCAACATCATCAGCAACATCATCAGCAACATCATCATCAACATCATCATCAACATCATCATCAACATCATCATCAACATCATCATCAACATCATCAGCAACATCATCAGCAACATCATCAGCAACATCATCAGCAACATCATCAACAACATCATCATCAGCAACATCATCATCAGCAACATCATCATCAGCAACATCATCATCATCATCATCATCATCATCATCATCATCATCATCATCATCATCATCATCATCATCATCATCATCATCATCATCATCATCATCATCATCATCATCATCATCATCATCATCATCATCATCATCATCATCATCATCATCATCATCATCATCATCATCATCATCATCATCATCATCATCATCATCATCATCATCATCATCATCATCATCATTATCATCATCATGCCCGGAGGCGGTGTTGTACCGCCTCCGGGCATACCACACCGCCTCCGGGCATACAACACCGCCTCCGGGCATACTACACCGCCTCCGGGCATACCACACCGCCTCCGGGCATACAACACCGCCTCCGGGCATACTACACCGCCTCCGGGCATACTACACCGCCTCCGGGCATACAACACCGCCTCCGGGCATACAACACCGCCTCCGGGCATACCACACCGCCTCCGGGCATGCAACACCGCCTCCGGGCATACAACACCGCAAACGGGCATACCACACCGTCTCACGTCATCATCAGCAACATCATCAGCAACATCATCAGCAACATCATCAGCAACATCACCAGCAACATCATCAGCAACATCATCAGCAACATCATCAGCAACATCATCATCAACATCATCATCAACATCATCATTAACATCATCATCAACATCAACATCATCATCAACATCATCATCAACATCATCATCAACATCATCATCAACATCATCATCAACATCATCATCAACATCATCATCAACATCATCATCAACATCATCATCAACATCATCAGCAACATCATCAGCAACATCATCAGCAACATCATCAGCAACATCATCAACAACATCATCATCAGCAACATCATCATCAGCAACATCATCATCAGCAACATCATCATCATCATCATCATCATCATCATCATCATCATCATCATCATCATCATCATCATCATCATCATCATCATCATCATCATCATCATCATCATCATCATCATCATCATCATCATCATCATCATCATCATCATCATCATCATCATCATCATCATCATCATCATCATCATCATCATCATCATCATCATCATCATCATCATTATCATCATCATGCCCGGAGGCGGTGTTGTACCGCCTCCGGGCATACCACACCGCCTCCGGGCATACAACACCGCCTCCGGGCATACTACACCGCCTCCGGGCATACCACACCGCCTCCGGGCATACAACACCGCCTCCGGGCATACTACACCGCCTCCGGGCATACCACACCGCCTCCGGGCATACAACACCGCCTCCGGGCATACTGCACCGCCTCCGGGCATACCACACCGCCTCCGGGCATACAACACCGCCTCCGGGCATACTACACCGCCTCCGGGCATACCAGACCGCCTCAGGGCATACAACACCGCCTCCGGGCATACAACACCGCCTCCGGGCATACCACACCGCCTCCGGGCATACAACACCGCCTCCGGGCATACAACACCGCCTCCGGGCATACCACACCGCCTCCGGGCATACAACACCGCCTCCGGGCATACAACACCGCCTCCGGGCATACCACACCGTCTCACGTCATCATCAGCAACATCATCAGCAACATCATCAGCAACATCACCAGCAACATCATCAGCAACATCATCAGCAACATCATCAGCAACATCATCAGCAACATCATCAGCAACATCATCAGCAACATCATCATCAACATCATCATCAACATCATCATCAACATCATCATCAACATCATCAGGAACATCATCAGCAACATCATCAGCAACATCATCAGCAACATCATCAACAACATCATCATCAGCAACATCATCATCAGCAACATCATCATCAGCAACATCATCATCATCATCATCATCATCATCATCATCATCATCATCATCATCATCATCATCATCATCATCATCATCATCATCATCATCATCATCATCATCATCATCATCATCATCATCATCATCATCATCATCATCATCATCATCATCATCATCATCATCATCATCATCATCATCATCATCAACATCATCATCAACATCATCATCAACATCATCATCAACATCATCAGCAACATCATCAGCAACATCATCAGCAACATCATCAGCAACATCATCAACAACATCATCATCAGCAACATCATCATCAGCAACATCATCATCAGCAACATCATCATCATCATCATCATCATCATCATCATCATCATCATCATCATCATCATCAGCAACATCATCATCAGCAACATCATCATCAGCAACATCATCATCATCATCATCATCATCATCATCATCATCATCATCATCATCATCATCATCATCATCATCATCATCATCATCATCATCATCATCATCATCATCATCATCATCATCATCATCATCATCATCATCATCATCATCATCATCATCATCATCATCATCATCATCATCATCATCATCATCATCATCATCATCATCATCATCATCATCATCATCATCATTATCATCATCATGCCCGGAGGCGGTGTTGTACCGCCTCCGGGCATACCACACCGCCTCCGGGCATACAACACCGCCTCCGGGCATACTACACCGCCTCCGGGCATACCACACCGCCTCCGGGCATACAACACCGCCTCCGGGCATACTACACCGCCTCCGGGCATACCACACCGCCTCCGGGCATACAACACCGCCTCCGGGCATACTGCACCGCCTCCGGGCATACCACACCGCCTCCGGGCATACAACACCGCCTCCGGGCATACTACACCGCCTCCGGGCATACCAGACCGCCTCAGGGCATACAACACCGCCTCCGGGCATACAACACCGCCTCCGGGCATACCACACCGCCTCCGGGCATACAACACCGCCTCCGGGCATACAACACCGCCTCCGGGCATACCACACCGCCTCCGGGCATACAACACCGCCTCCGGGCATACAACACCGCCTCCGGGCATACCACACCGTCTCACGTCATCATCAGCAACATCATCAGCAACATCATCAGCAACATCACCAGCAACATCATCAGCAACATCATCAGCAACATCATCAGCAACATCATCAGCAACATCATCAGCAACATCATCAGCAACATCATCATCAACATCATCATCAACATCATCATCAACATCATCATCAACATCATCAGGAACATCATCAGCAACATCATCAGCAACATCATCAGCAACATCATCAACAACATCATCATCAGCAACATCATCATCAGCAACATCATCATCAGCAACATCATCATCATCATCATCATCATCATCATCATCATCATCATCATCATCATCATCATCATCATCATCATCATCATCATCATCATCATCATCATCATCATCATCATCATCATCATCATCATCATCATCATCATCATCATCATCATCATCATCATCATCATCATCATCATCATTATCATCATCATGCCCGGAGGCGGTGTTGTACCGCCTCCGGGCATACCACACCGCCTCCGGGCATACAACACCGCCTCCAGGCATACTACACCGCCTCCGGGCATACCACACCGCCTCCGGGCATACAACACCGCCTCCGGGCATACTACACCGCCTCCGGGCATACCACACCGCCTCCGGGCATACAACACCGCCTCCGGGCATACTGCACCGCCTCCGGGCATACCACACCGCCTCCGGGCATACAACACCGCCTCCGGGCATACTACACCGCCTCCGGGCATACCAGACCGCCTCAGGGCATACAACACCGCCTCCGGGCATACAACACCGCCTCCGGGCATACCACACCGCCTCCGGGCATACAACACCGCCTCCGGGCATACAACACCGCCTCCGGGCATACCACACCGCCTCCGGGCATACAACACCGCCTCCGGGCATACAACACCGCCTCCGGGCATACCACACCGTCTCACGTCATCATCAGCAACATCATCAGCAACATCATCAGCAACATCACCAGCAACATCATCAGCAACATCATCAGCAACATCATCAGCAACATCATCAGCAACATCATCAGCAACATCATCATCAACATCATCATCAACATCATCATCAACATCATCATCAACATCATCATCAACATCATCAGCAACATCATCAGCAACATCATCAGCAACATCATCAGCAACATCATCAACAACATCATCATCAGCAACATCATCATCAGCAACATCATCATCAGCAACATCATCATCATCATCATCATCATCATCATCATCATCATCATCATCGTCATCATCATCATCATCATCATCATCATCATCATCATCATCATCATTATCATCATCATGCCCGGAGGCGGTGTTGTACCGCCTCCGGGCATACCACACCGCCTCCGGGCATACAACACCGCCTCCGGGCATACTACACCGCCTCCGGGCATACCACACCGCCTCCGGGCATACAACACCGCCTCCGGGCATACTACACCGCCTCCGGGCATACTACACCGCCTCCGGGCATACAACACCGCCTCCGGGCATACAACACCGCCTCCGGGCATACCACACCGCCTCCGGGCATGCAACACCGCCTCCGGGCATACAACACCGCAAACGGGCATACCACACCGTCTCACGTCATCATCAGCAACATCATCAGCAACATCATCAGCAACATCATCAGCAACATCACCAGCAACATCATCAGCAACATCATCAGCAACATCATCAGCAACATCATCATCAGCATCATCATCAACATCATCATTAACATCATCATCAACATCAACATCATCATCAACATCATCATCAACATCATCATCAACATCATCATCAACATCATCATCAACATCATCATCAACATCATCATCAACATCATCATCAACTTCATCATCAACATCATCAGCAACATCATCAGCAACATCATCAGCAACATCATCAGCAACATCATCAACAACATCATCATCAGCAACATCATCATCAGCAACATCATCATCAGCAACATCATCATCATCATCATCATCATCATCATCATCATCATCATCATCATCATCATCAGCAACATCATCATCATCATCATCATCATCATCATCATCATCATCATCATCATCATCATCATCATCATCATCATCATCATCATCATCATCATCATCATCATCATCATTATCATCATCATGCCCGGAGGCGGTGTTGTACCGCCTCCGGGCATACCACACCGCCTCCGGGCATACAACACCGCCTCCGGGCATACTACA
>JAXIVJ010011334.1:17500-20000 GCA_036785665.1 Chirona hameri
TCATCATCAACATCATCATCAACATCATCATCAACATCATCATCAACATCATCATCAACATCATCAGCAACATCATCAGCAACATCATCAGCAACATCATCAGCAACATCATCAACAACATCATCATCAGCAACATCATCATCAGCAACATCATCATCAGCAACATCATCATCATCATCATCATCATCATCATCATCATCATCATCATCATCATCATCATCATCATCATCATCATCATCATCATCATCATCATCATCATCATCATCATCATCATCATCATCATCATCATCATCATCATCATCATCATCATCATCATCATCATCATCATCATCATCATCATCACATCATGCCCGGAGGCGGTGTTGTACCGCCTCCGGGCATACCACACCGCCTCCGGGCATACAACACCGCCTCCGGGCATACTACACCGCCTCCGGGCATACCACACCGCCTCCGGGCATACAACACCGCCTCCGGGCATACTACACCGCCTCCGGGCATACCACACCGCCTCCGGGCATACAACACCGCCTCCGGGCATACTGCACCGCCTCCGGGCATACCACACCGCCTCCGGGCATACAACACCGCCTCCGGGCATACTACACCGCCTCCGGGCATATCAGACCGCCTCAGGGCATACAACACCGCCTCCGGGCATACAACACCGCCTCCGGGCATACCACACCGCCTCCGGGCATACAACACCGCCTCCGGGCATACAACACCGCCTCCGGGCATACCACACCGCCTCCGGGCATACAACACCGCCTCCGGGCATACAACACCGCCTCCGGGCATACCACACCGTCTCACGTCATCATCAGCAACATCATCAGCAACATCATCAGCAACATCATCAACAACATCATCATCAGCAACATCATCATCAGCAACATCATCATCAGCAACATCATCATCATCATCATCATCATCATCATCATCATCATCATCATCATCATCATCATCATCATCATCATCATCATCATCATCATCATCATCATCATCATCATCATCATCATCATCATCATCATCATCATCATCATCATCATCATCATCATCATCATCATCATCATCATCATTATCATCATCATGCCCGGAGGCGG
The DNA here is from genome assembly GCA_036785665.1 of Chirona hameri. NCBI lineage: Eukaryota > Metazoa > Arthropoda > Thecostraca > Balanomorpha > Balanidae > Chirona > Chirona hameri. The sequence goes on from JAXIVJ010011334.1 coordinate 18,607, forward strand.
TGTTGTACCGCCTCCGGGCATACCACACCGCCTCCGGGCATACAACACCGCCTCCAGGCATACTACACCGCCTCCGGGCATACCACACCGCCTCCGGGCATACAACACCGCCTCCGGGCATACTACACCGCCTCCGGGCATACCACACCGCCTCCGGGCATACAACACCGCCTCCGGGCATACTGCACCGCCTCCGGGCATACCACACCGCCTCCGGGCATACAACACCGCCTCCGGGCATACTACACCGCCTCCGGGCATACCAGACCGCCTCAGGGCATACAACACCGCCTCCGGGCATACAACACCGCCTCCGGGCATACCACACCGCCTCCGGGCATACAACACCGCCTCCGGGCATACAACACCGCCTCCGGGCATACCACACCGCCTCCGGGCATACAACACCGCCTCCGGGCATACAACACCGCCTCCGGGCATACCACACCGTCTCACGTCATCATCAGCAACATCATCAGCAACATCATCAGCAACATCACCAGCAACATCATCAGCAACATCATCAGCAACATCATCAGCAACATCATCAGCAACATCATCAGCAACATCATCATCAACATCATCATCAACATCATCATCAACATCATCATCAACATCATCATCAACATCATCAGCAACATCATCAGCAACATCATCAGCAACATCATCAGCAACATCATCAACAACATCATCATCAGCAACATCATCATCAGCAACATCATCATCAGCAACATCATCATCATCATCATCATCATCATCATCATCATCATCATCATCGTCATCATCATCATCATCATCATCATCATCATCATCATCATCATCATTATCATCATCATGCCCGGAGGCGGTGTTGTACCGCCTCCGGGCATACCACACCGCCTCCGGGCATACAACACCGCCTCCGGGCATACTACACCGCCTCCGGGCATACCACACCGCCTCCGGGCATACAACACCGCCTCCGGGCATACTACACCGCCTCCGGGCATACTACACCGCCTCCGGGCATACAACACCGCCTCCGGGCATACAACACCGCCTCCGGGCATACCACACCGCCTCCGGGCATGCAACACCGCCTCCGGGCATACAACACCGCAAACGGGCATACCACACCGTCTCACGTCATCATCAGCAACATCATCAGCAACATCATCAGCAACATCATCAGCAACATCACCAGCAACATCATCAGCAACATCATCAGCAACATCATCAGCAACATCATCATCAGCATCATCATCAACATCATCATTAACATCATCATCAACATCAACATCATCATCAACATCATCATCAACATCATCATCAACATCATCATCAACATCATCATCAACATCATCATCAACATCATCATCAACATCATCATCAACTTCATCATCAACATCATCAGC
>JAXIVJ010011334.1:25000-35000 GCA_036785665.1 Chirona hameri
ACCGCCTCCGGGCATACTACACCGCCTCCGGGCATACCAGACCGCCTCAGGGCATACAACACCGCCTCCGGGCATACAACACCGCCTCCGGGCATACCACACCGCCTCCGGGCATACAACACCGCCTCCGGGCATACAACACCGCCTCCGGGCATACCACACCGCCTCCGGGCATACAACACCGCCTCCGGGCATACAACACCGCCTCCGGGCATACCACACCGTCTCACGTCATCATCAGCAACATCATCAGCAACATCATCAGCAACATCACCAGCAACATCATCAGCAACATCATCAGCAACATCATCAGCAACATCATCAGCAACATCATCATCAACATCATCATCAACATCATCATCAACATCATCATCAACATCATCATCAACATCATCATCAACATCATCAGCAACATCATCAGCAACATCATCAGCAACATCATCAGCAACATCATCAACAACATCATCATCAGCAACATCATCATCAGCAACATCATCATCAGCAACATCATCATCATCATCATCATCATCATCATCATCATCATCATCATCATCATCATCATCATCATCATCATCATCATCATCATCATCATCATCATCATCATCATCATCATCATCATCATCATCATCATCATCATCATCATCATCATCATCATCATCATCATCATCATCATCATCATTATCATCATCATGCCCGGAGGCGGTGTTGTACCGCCTCCGGGCATACCACACCGCCTCCGGGCATACAACACCGCCTCCGGGCATACTACACCGCCTCCGGGCATACCACACCGCCTCCGGGCATACAACACCGCCTCCGGGCATACTACACCGCCTCCGGGCATACCACACCGCCTCCGGGCATACAACACCGCCTCCGGGCATACTGCACCGCCTCCGGGCATACCACACCGCCTCCGGGCATACAACACCGCCTCCGGGCATACTACACCGCCTCCGGGCATATCAGACCGCCTCAGGGCATACAACACCGCCTCCGGGCATACAACACCGCCTCCGGGCATACCACACCGCCTCCGGGCATACAACACCGCCTCCGGGCATACAACACCGCCTCCGGGCATACCACACCGCCTCCGGGCATACAACACCGCCTCCGGGCATACAACACCGCCTCCGGGCATACCACACCGTCTCACGTCATCATCAGCAACATCATCAGCAACATCATCAGCAACATCACCAGCAACATCATCAGCAACATCATCAGCAACATCATCAGCAACATCATCAGCAACATCATCAGCAACATCATCATCAACATCATCATCAACATCATCATCAACATCATCATCAACATCATCATCAACATCATCAGCAACATCATCAGCAACATCATCAGCAACATCATCAGCAACATCATCAACAACATCATCATCAGCAACATCATCATCAGCAACATCATCATCAGCAACATCATCATCATCATCATCATCATCATCATCATCATCATCATCATCATCATCATCATCATCATCATCATCATCATCATCATCATCATCATCATCATCATCATCATCATCATCATCATCATCATCATCATCATCATCATCATCATCATCATCATCATCATCATCATCATCATCATCATCATCATCATCATCATCATCATCATCATCATCATCATCATCATCATCATCATCATCATCATTATCATCATCATGCCCGGAGGCGGTGTTGTACCGCCTCCGGGCATACCACACCGCCTCCGGGCATACAACACCGCCTCCGGGCATACTACACCGCCTCCGGGCATACCACACCGCCTCCGGGCATACAACACCGCCTCCGGGCATACTACACCGCCTCCGGGCATACTACACCGCCTCCGGGCATACAACACCGCCTCCGGGCATACAACACCGCCTCCGGGCATACCACACCGCCTCCGGGCATGCAACACCGCCTCCGGGCATACAACACCGCAAACGGGCATACCACACCGTCTCACGTCATCATCAGCAACATCATCAGCAACATCATCAGCAACATCATCAGCAACATCACCAGCAACATCATCAGCAACATCATCAGCAACATCATCAGCAACATCATCATCAACATCATCATCAACATCATCATTAACATCATCATCAACATCAACATCATCATCAACATCATCATCAACATCATCATCAACATCAACATCATCATCAACATCATCATCAACATCATCATCAACATCATCATCAACATCATCATCAACATCATCATCAACATCATCAGCAACATCATCAGCAACATCATCAGCAACATCATCAGCAACATCATCAACAACATCATCATCAGCAACATCATCATCAGCAACATCATCATCAGCAACATCATCATCATCATAATCATCATCATCATCATCATCATCATCATCATCATCATCATCATCATCATCATCATCATCATCATCATCATCATCATCATCATCATCATCATCATCATCATCATCATCATCATCATCATCATCATCATCATCATCATCATCATCATCATCATCATCATCATCATCATCATCATCATCATCATCATCATCATCATCATCATCATCATCATCATCATCATCATCATCATCATCATCATCATCATCATCATCATCATCATCATCATCATCATCATCATCATCATCATCATCATCATCATCATCATCATCATCATCATCATCATCATCATCATCATCATCATCATTATCATCATCATGCCCGGAGGCGGTGTTGTACCGCCTCCGGGCATACCACACCGCCTCCGGGCATACAACACCGCCTCCGGGCATACTACACCGCCTCCGGGCATACCACACCGCCTCCGGGCATACAACACCGCCTCCGGGCATACTACACCGCCTCCGGGCATACCACACCGCCTCCGGGCATACAACACCGCCTCCGGGCATACTGCACCGCCTCCGGGCATACCACACCGCCTCCGGGCATACAACACCGCCTCCGGGCATACTACACCGCCTCCGGGCATACCAGACCGCCTCAGGGCATACAACACCGCCTCCGGGCATACAACACCGCCTCCGGGCATACCACACCGCCTCCGGGCATACAACACCGCCTCCGGGCATACAACACCGCCTCCGGGCATACCACACCGCCTCCGGGCATACAACACCGCCTCCGGGCATACAACACCGCCTCCGGGCATACCACACCGTCTCACGTCATCATCAGCAACATCATCAGCAACATCATCAGCAACATCACCAGCAACATCATCAGCAACATCATCAGCAACATCATCAGCAACATCATCAGCAACATCATCAGCAACATCATCAGCAACATCATCATCAACATCATCATCAACATCATCATCAACATCATCATCAACATCATCAGGAACATCATCAGCAACATCATCAGCAACATCATCAGCAACATCATCAACAACATCATCATCAGCAACATCATCATCAGCAACATCATCATCAGCAACATCATCATCATCATCATCATCATCATCATCATCATCATCATCATCATCATCATCATCATCATCATCATCATCATCATCATCATCATCATCATCATCATCATCATCATCATCATCATCATCATCATCATCATCATCATCATCATCATCATCATCATCATCATCATCATCATCATTATCATCATCATGCCCGGAGGCGGTGTTGTACCGCCTCCGGGCATACCACACCGCCTCCGGGCATACAACACCGCCTCCGGGCATACTACACCGCCTCCGGGCATACCACACCGCCTCCGGGCATACAACACTGCCTCCGGGCATACTACACCGCCTCCGGGCATACCACACCGCCTCCGGGCATACAACACCGCCTCCGGGCATACTGCACCGCCTCCGGGCATACCACACCGCCTCCGGGCATACAACACCGCCTCCGGGCATACTACACCGCCTCCGGGCATACCAGACCGCCTCAGGGCATACAACACCGCCTCCGGGCATACAACACCGCCTCCGGGCATACCACACCGCCTCCGGGCATACAACACCGCCTCCGGGCATACAACACCGCCTCCGGGCATACCACACCGCCTCCGGGCATACAACACCGCCTCCGGGCATACAACACCGCCTCCGGGCATACCACACCGTCTCACGTCATCATCAGCAACATCATCAGCAACATCATCAGCAACATCACCAGCAACATCATCAGCAACATCATCAGCAACATCATCAGCAACATCATCAGCAACATCATCAGCAACATCATCATCAACATCATCATCAACATCATCATCAACATCATCATCAACATCATCATCAACATCATCAGCAACATCATCAGCAACATCATCAGCAACATCATCAGCAACATCATCAACAACATCATCATCAGCAACATCATCATCAGCAACATCATCATCAGCAACATCATCATCATCATCATCATCATCATCATCATCATCATCATCATCATCATCATCATCATCATCATCATCATCATCATCATCATCATCATCATCATCATCATCATCATCATCATCATCATCATCATCATCATCATCATCATCATCATCATCATCATCATCATCATCATCATCATCATCATCATCATCATCATCATCATCATCATCATCATTATCATCATCATGCCCGGAGGCGGTGTTGTACCGCCTCCGGGCATACCACACCGCCTCCGGGCATACAACACCGCCTCCGGGCATACTACACCGCCTCCGGGCATACCACACCGCCTCCGGGCATACAACACCGCCTCCGGGCATACTACACCGCCTCCGGGCATACTACACCGCCTCCGGGCATACAACACCGCCTCCGGGCATACAACACCGCCTCCGGGCATACCACACCGCCTCCGGGCATGCAACACCGCCTCCGGGCATACAACACCGCAAACGGGCATACCACACCGTCTCACGTCATCATCAGCAACATCATCAGCAACATCATCAGCAACATCATCAGCAACATCACCAGCAACATCATCAGCAACATCATCAGCAACATCATCAGCAACATCATCAGCAACATCATCATCAACATCATCATTAACATCATCATCAACATCAACATCATCATCAACATCATCATCAACATCATCATCAACATCATCATCAACATCATCATCAACATCATCATCAACATCATCATCAACATCATCATCAACTTCATCATCAACATCATCAGCAACATCATCAGCAACATCATCAGCAACATCATCAGCAACATCATCAACAACATCATCATCAGCAACATCATCATCAGCAACATCATCATCAGCAACATCATCATCATCATCATCATCATCATCATCATCATCATCATCATCATCATCATCATCATCATAATCATCATCGTCATCATCATCATCATCATCATCATCATCATCATCATCATCATCATCATCATCATCATCATCATCATCATCATCATCATCATCATCATCATCATCATCATCATCATCATCATCATCATCATCATCATCATCATCATCATCATCATCATTATCATCATCATGCCCGGAGGCGGTGTTGTACCGCCTCCGGGCATACCACACCGCCTCCGGGCATACAACACCGCCTCCGGGCATACTACACCGCCTCCGGGCATACCACACCGCCTCCGGGCATACAACACCGCCTCCGGGCATACTACACCGCCTCCGGGCATACCACACCGCCTCCGGGCATACAACACCGCCTCCGGGCATACTGCACCGCCTCCGGGCATACCACACCGCCTCCGGGCATACAACACCGCCTCCGGGCATACTACACCGCCTCCGGGCATACCAGACCGCCTCAGGGCATACAACACCGCCTCCGGGCATACAACACCGCCTCCGGGCATACCACACCGCCTCCGGGCATACAACACCGCCTCCGGGCATACAACACCGCCTCCGGGCATACCACACCGCCTCCGGGCATACAACACCGCCTCCGGGCATACAACACCGCCTCCGGGCATACCACACCGTCTCACGTCATCATCAGCAACATCATCAGCAACATCATCAGCAACATCACCAGCAACATCATCAGCAACATCATCAGCAACATCATCAGCAACATCATCAGCAACATCATCATCAACATCATCATCAACATCATCATCAACATCATCATCAACATCATCATCAACATCATCATCAACATCATCAGCAACATCATCAGCAACATCATCAGCAACATCATCAGCAACATCATCAACAACATCATCATCAGCAACATCATCATCAGCAACATCATCATCAGCAACATCATCATCATCATCATCATCATCATCATCATCATCATCATCATCATCATCATCATCATCATCATCATCATCATCATCATCATCATCATCATCATCATCATCATCATCATCATCATCATCATCATCATCATCATCATCATCATCATCATCATCATCATCATCATCATCATCATCATCATTATCATCATCATGCCCGGAGGCGGTGTTGTACCGCCTCCGGGCATACCACACCGCCTCCGGGCATACAACACCGCCTCCGGGCATACTACACCGCCTCCGGGCATACCACACCGCCTCCGGGCATACAACACCGCCTCCGGGCATACTACACCGCCTCCGGGCATACCACACCGCCTCCGGGCATACAACACCGCCTCCGGGCATACTGCACCGCCTCCGGGCATACCACACCGCCTCCGGGCATACAACACCGCCTCCGGGCATACTACACCGCCTCCGGGCATATCAGACTGCCTCAGGGCATACAACACCGCCTCCGGGCATACAACACCGCCTCCGGGCATACCACACCGCCTCCGGGCATACAACACCGCCTCCGGGCATACAACACCGCCTCCGGGCATACCACACCGCCTCCGGGCATACAACACCGCCTCCGGGCATACAACACCGCCTCCGGGCATACCACACCGTCTCACGTCATCATCAGCAACATCATCAGCAACATCATCAGCAACATCACCAGCAACATCATCAGCAACATCATCAGCAACATCATCAGCAACATCATCAGCAACATCATCAGCAACATCATCATCAACATCATCATCAACATCATCATCAACATCATCATCAACATCATCATCAACATCATCAGCAACATCATCAGCAACATCATCAGCAACATCATCAGCAACATCATCAACAACATCATCATCAGCAACATCATCATCAGCAACATCATCATCAGCAACATCATCATCATCATCATCATCATCATCATCATCATCATCATCATCATCATCATCATCATCATCATCATCATCATCATCATCATCATCATCATCATCATCATCATCATCATCATCATCATCATCATCATCATCATCATCATCATCATCATCATCATCATCATCATCATCATCATCATCATCATCATCATCATCATCATCATCATCATCATCATCATCATCATTATCATCATCATGCCCGGAGGCGGTGTTGTACCGCCTCCGGGCATACCACACCGCCTCCGGGCATACAACACCGCCTCCGGGCATACTACACCGCCTCCGGGCATACCACACCGCCTCCGGGCATACAACACCGCCTCCGGGCATACTACACCGCCTCCGGGCATACTACACCGCCTCCGGGCATACAACACCGCCTCCGGGCATACAACACCGCCTCCGGGCATACCACACCGCCTCCGGGCATGCAACACCGCCTCCGGGCATACAACACCGCAAACGGGCATACCACACCGTCTCACGTCATCATCAGCAACATCATCAGCAACATCATCAGCAACATCATCAGCAACATCACCAGCAACATCATCAGCAACATCATCAGCAACATCATCAGCAACATCATCATCAACATCATCATCAACATCATCATTAACATCATCATCAACATCAACATCATCATCAACATCATCATCAACATCATCATCAACATCATCATCAACATCATCATCAACATCATCATCAACATCATCATCAACATCATCATCAACATCATCATCAACATCATCAGCAACATCATCAGCAACATCATCAGCAACATCATCAGCAACATCATCAACAACATCATCATCAGCAACATCATCATCAGCAACATCATCATCAGCAACATCATCATCATCATCATCATCATCATCATCATCATCATCATCATCATCATCATCATCATCATCATCATCATCATCATCATCATCATCATCATCATCATCATCATCATCATCATCATCATCATCATCATCATCATCATCATCATCATCATCATCATCATCATCATCATCATCATCATCATCATCATCATCATCATCATCATCATCATCATCATCATTATCATCATCATGCCCGGAGGCGGTGTTGTACCGCCTCCGGGCATACCACACCGCCTCCGGGCATACAACACCGCCTCCGGGCATACTACACCGCCTCCGGGCATACCACACCGCCTCCGGGCATACAACACCGCCTCCGGGCATACTACACCGCCTCCGGGCATACCACACCGCCTCCGGGCATACAACACCGCCTCCGGGCATACTGCACCGCCTCCGGGCATACCACACCGCCTCCGGGCATACAACACCGCCTCCGGGCATACTACACCGCCTCCGGGCATACCAGACCGCCTCAGGGCATACAACACCGCCTCCGGGCATACAACACCGCCTCCGGGCATACCACACCGCCTCCGGGCATACAACACCGCCTCCGGGCATACAACACCGCCTCCGGGCATACCACACCGCCTCCGGGCATACAACACCGCCTCCGGGCATACAACACCGCCTCCGGGCATACCACACCGTCTCACGTCACCATCAGCAACATCATCAGCAACATCATCAGCAACATCACCAGCAACATCATCAGCAACATCATCAGCAACATCATCAGCAACATCATCAGCAACATCATCAGCAACATCATCAGCAACATCATCAGCAACATCATCATCAACATCATCATCAACATCATCATCAACATCATCATCAACATCATCAGGAACATCATCAGCAACATCATCAGCAACATCATCAGCAACATCATCAACAACATCATCAACAGCAACATCATCATCAGCAACATCATCATCAGCAACATCATCATCATCATCATCATCATCATCATCATCATCATCATCATCATCATCATCATCATCATCATCATCATCATCATCATCATCATCATCATCATCATCATCATCATCATCATCATCATCATCATCATCATCATCATCATCATCATCATCATCATCATTATCATCATCATGCCCGGAGGCGGTGTTGTACCGCCTCCGGGCATACCACACCGCCTCCGGGCATACAACACCGCCTCCGGGCATACTACACCGCCTCCGGGCATACCACACCGCCTCCGGGCATACAACACCGCCTCCGGGCATACTACACCGCCTCCGGGCATACCACACCGCCTCCGGGCATACAACACCGCCTCCGGGCATACTGCACCGCCTCCGGGCATACCACACCGCCTCCGGGCATACAACACCGCCTCCGGGCATACTACACCGCCTCCGGGCATACCAGACCGCCTCAGGGCATACAACACCGCCTCCGGGCATACAACACCGCCTCCGGGCATACCACACCGCCTCCGGGCATACAACACCGCCTCCGGGCATACAACACCGCCTCCGGGCATACCACACCGCCTCCGGGCATACAACACCGCCTCCGGGCATACAACACCGCCTCCGGGCATACCACACCGTCTCACGTCATCATCAGCAACATCATCAGCAACATCATCAGCAACATCACCAGCAACATCATCAGCAACATCATCAGCAACATCATCAGCAACATCATCAGCAACATCATCAGCAACATCATCATCAACATCATCATCAACATCATCATCAACATCATCATCAACATCATCATCAACATCATCAGCAACATCATCAGCAACATCATCAGCAACATCATCAGCAACATCATCAACAACATCATCATCAGCAACATCATCATCAGCAACATCATCATCAGCAACATCATCATCATCATCATCATCATCATCATCATCATCATCATCATC